>JAMPIV010015955.1:0-24808 GCA_024509875.1 Oreohelix idahoensis
TCCTCAAGAGATTTCAATGTTTCGCTTCCTCTTCTACCATTCTCTGCTATCATACATATCGTAAATGTAAATATATCTGGGAACATGTTGTAAGAGATGACTAATATCAGAATGTGCACGAGGCTGGCAAACTCATCATATAAAGACACATGCTACATATATCACTACTGCATGAGCTCAAGAATGCTTTCATTCCGGCTTCCCACAGGGGACGAGTTGCAGAATAATGAATAAACTCGTTGGACAGCTGCATTTATTTTCGTATGCTCTGCTGGGAAGAAACATAATGTTATTCCTTAAAATACAAAACGTTTACGTATATGTTTTTGAAGACAAGAAAATTCTGTCGCAGAAAAATGTTCTCTGTACATAGTGCCAATACAATTAACCGGACCGCAAGGTCTTTTAAGTTTGGACATGCGCCCTAATATAACCGACGGATCCTGTTGAACGGGTGCGCCTCGCCAAAAACGAGGCAAAATTTTATTCACTATCACGAGTAGGGTAGTTGAGTTTATCTAGCCCACCCTCCCACTCCCAAAGAAAGAAATAGGAGGGAGGGGGTTATTAAAGTTAACGACAAGCCTGCTGTAATAAAAGGAGGTAGTTTGTTGAAGTAAAAAGTAGTTATCAAGAAACAATACAAAAGAGAAAATAAAATGGACAAATACTAATATAAATTAAAATCAGCAACTGCTAAAGACAATAGCTACTTAAATTGAATACAAAATTAAAAAATAAAATGACATTAAATACCCCAATTATAACCAAATTTCAGGTTGAACAGGGTAGACCAAGATGGAACGAGAAGAGGCAATAACGGTCAGCTGTTAAGTGCCCGCTCTCCACCCATCACCTCATCAAAACAACAACAACAACAACAAGTAAAAACACATTATAATTATCACTAATATGTCAGTGACAGAATATTATTACTGCTCCCTCAGGAATGTTATAAAAGGTGTCTAAGATGAGGATGTGGATGGGGCTGATAACCTCATCGTGTAAAGCAATAGCTACAGCAACCACCGCTCCAAAAGCACACGAATATATTGACTCAGGCCCCCACGCATCAAAGTGGCCCAAAGGATAGAAAATGGAACCGATGAATATGTCATTCATTCATCTCCTTTTTCGCTCGCTCCTTACGGAGCATGGAGTCACCACTGTGGCTGGTCACCTTATAGAAGCCTGCACCAAAGCACATGATCCTGCAGTGGTGGTTTTTCACATAATGAGGTTACCAACGCCACGCCCAACCTCACATAAGTAGACTTTCGCGATATGCCTGAAGAAGGATTAATCCTATTCTTTTTTCTGTCTCATCAAAGGCTCCCAGTAACGACATGGGGCGCATTAATATGGATATAACAGGAAAATATTTGCCCACAGCGTCCGTGGATATCCATTGTTGATGGGGTCGTTTGTACATATGTCTCCACGGATACTTTGTTTCCTACTAGAGTTACCTTGCTGTTACGTCCTTTTTGGGTCCTTAACAGTATTAAAGTAGTCACGAGTCTTACTCCTGTTAAGAGGGTACGCATCAACAAATGTGGTAAGAATATATTTGTAATTAAATTCATCGCGCACGGAAGCACACATATTTGTGCGTGGGTATTTCTGCGTTTTGTTGCAAAACATTAGATGACGCAGTGACCTCAGAGAGAGATGTAATGGCTGTGATGGAAGTCAGACGTTGGTCTGTTTGTTCGAGCCCCATATTGTGGGTAAACTACTGTTGATGCCTATATTATACGGCCTTCCATGTGGAAGCTATCGTCGTGAGGATTGAACAGTAAGTCATTTAAGCTAAATGAAAAATATATATTATGTTTTCGACATATTGAATCTAGTCAGAACATTCAATGGGGAATTGTTGACCCTTCATTAGGGTGTACTGAAATGGATTGAAGATGAAGTGAAGTTATTGAATCCAGCCGATTATTTTCAAGTACGTGCCGCTTGGAAGCATTGTATTACAAACGTGAATACATATATAAAGTATATTTTCGCCGTCCTATGGATTACGGCAGATGATGAGAGGTCAGTCAAAGTCAGGACTTAGGATTTTATATGCACTGTTGGCTATGATGCCTCAAATATGAACATTGATGCTTTACTTACGATGTCCTGTCGTATGTTCATTAATACGACTATCATGAGACTATCCGATCTGAACAGTGATAATATTTTGACATTTCTCCATGTTTATTAATATGCAAACCGTCAATGTCAGAGGATGTATACTCTGCTCGTCTTCTCGTACGTCCAACGTTATTGTCAAAATAAACCGTGTAAACTAACCCAAGAGTTCCAGGGTGCTTCATTTGGCACTAGCATTAGTTGACGTGCCCTGTTCATGTTCCTGTTGCCTGATCGCCACATAACCTAATAACATTCGCGTTGTCAGCACAAGGTAGTAGTCATCAACAACAAAAACCACTACTACAATCTGACTACTACACTTGCCCTTAAGCTAACTTCCTCTTCCTTATTCCTCTTCATTGGGGGGGGGGGGGGGGGGGAGGAGAAAAGAAGAGCCATGGGGAGCCCATGCTATCTTATCAGACGTCTTCCTTTTGACCTGGTTCCAATCCAATCCTCGGTTGGCAAGAGGAACATTTCCAGATATAGTCATGGGAATTGTGTGCTGACGTTCCATGTGGATTTTGTTGATCAAGCAAGAAATTGTATTATGGTTGTCACATCAATTTTCCAAAGATACAGTGATCCTTTTGAGAATTTATATTCACGTGCCCGAAATAAGACAATAACTACGAACTTTCCAGTTGTTCTAACATAAATGAAAACTACAGAGGAAGAGTGCAGCGGGGAAGCCAAAGATAGTATGGAGAAGAAAGGTCAAACAAAAAGCCAAAGAAAGCATGGAGAAGAAAGGTCAAACAAAAAGCCAAAGATAGCATGGAGAAGAAAGGTCAAACAAAAAGCCAAAGATAGCATGGAGAAGAAAGGTCAAACAAAAAGCCAAAGATAGCATGGAGAAGAAAGGTCAAACAAAGCCCAAAAGGTCAAAAAAGCAAAAAGGCAAACAAAGATAGCATGGAGAAGAAAGGTCAAGCAAAAAGCCAAAGATAGCATGGAGAAGGAAGGTCAAACAAAAAGCCAAAGATAGCATGGAGAAGAAAGGTCAAACAAAAAGACAAAGATAGCATGGAGAAGAAAGGTCAAACAAAAAGCCAAAGATAGCATGGAGAAGAAAGGTCAAACAAAAAGCCAAAGATAGCATGGAGAAGAAAGGTCAAACAAAAAGCCAAAGATAGCATGGAGAAGAAAGGTCAAACAAAAAGCCAAAGATAATATGGAGAAGAACGGTGAAACAAAAAGCCAAAACAACCTTGATCTGGCAAGAACTGCCCAAAATAAACATCGTGGTAAGCTGCATCAGTAGACCTATAAGCCACTGGTGAAAACCAAGACTGATGATTATGTGATTATGTTAGCTGTTATAATGAAATGTGGTATACTTTACACCGAATTGCGTAAGACTGTGTTTGGCAGTGACGGGTAAATTACCCGGCAGGGGGTAATTTCGAGTGTTCCAGGGGTAAAATCAATAGTAACACGTTTTAATTTAGCCATTATGCCAGGCAGGGTTAGAATTAGATTCTGTAAGTGTATCCAGTTTGGCTTGTTTATAAATAAAACAACCTGTTTTTTTTTCGTTAGCTCCCCCCTCCCCCAATCAATATAACACACAGTTCCTGCAGGCTGGGCTAATGGCTTTGCGCTAAGCTTCTGGCACGGGGGCATGGGTCAAACCTAGTTGTCGACTACTCACATAATGGGAAGATATCACTTTGTATATAATTGCGTCACTCTATTACGCGCAACCCGTCTTCAAATCTATAAATATTGTAAAGAAATTCCTGTTTAAAAAGAAAAGCTCAAAACTAATTTTAAAAATTAATCAATGGCAAAGATAGCAAGCATATTGTTCTATGAATACAGTCAGAGTTCGTAAAAATAGATTATACTGCTGCTAATTATCTACATGACGAATAACCTTAATTACGGTTTTCAATACACAGTTACATGTTTCAGTGTTTCACAATAAATTAGACCTACATGATTATGTGATCTACTTCATTATTCCACTTTGTCGTTATTAGATTCGGCAGGACCTCTTGTTTGTATTATCGTACTGTTTTTAAGAACTTAGAAACATACTAGTACCCGGTGGAGCACAGGTTCTCATCAAAAACATAGCAAGCCCCCTTGTTCTATGCCATCCGGTAAAGTCTTTCCATTTCTCCTTTATCCCTGTCATGTCTGTCTACAGGTGTCTTTTCCATCTGTACTTGGTCTACTCTATTTCTCTTATTCTGGGGATTCCGAGACATGAACAGCCTTGTAATGCTATCAACATGTTTTCTTCATTTATGTCATATGAAACGCTACACCCTCTCCCCTCTTCTTGTTCCACTGGTTTTTGTCTGGTTCTTCCAGTCAGTTCCAGATTAGTGATCTTGTCATCATGTTACTTCTTCTATTCTACGCAGGCGCCCATTATGAAAACCTGAATCTGTCTGTAATTTTATCTCAATGTTTTACAGCATATAATAGGAATGACTTGACATTTCATTTAAACATTCTTATTTTTAGTGTTAGACTTAATTTTTCTTTAAATTTGCACGATGCAATGATTATCCTTTCTGATAATCTCTCGTTAATCCTAGTTTCAACAGTCGTGTACGTCTATGAAGTCTATCTTGCGGGAAAAAAATATATAGACATATGGATAAGAGATGCTGTCGACTTAGGTAAAATCCATCTGCTAGAGAAAAGACCCGTCCAATTTAAAAACAAAAGTTAGCAGAGGAGTTTTGTCTCGTTTTGGCCAGGCATGTCTCGTTCAACCTAGACACAAGTTCGTCGGTTATATTAGGGCGCAAGTCCAAATATAAAAGACCTTGCGGTCTGATATGACGACGCGTCTAGTCTTTCCATGTCTTAATGGGTAATATAGTGGTGTTATAAAATGAAAAGTATTTTATGCAACGGTTCTTTGTCAATGAAAGTAAGAAAGAGAGTTCTTCAGTGTTATATAGAACCAATTCTGACATATGGGAGTGAGTTTTGGACAGTTAGTAAACAAGTAAGGAAAGCCACAGAGATGTGGTTTTACAGAAGAATGTAAAAGATACTATGGACAGCTAAAAAGAGTAATGAGGATGTCCTGAAAGAGGCCAATGCGCAAAGGAAACGTATTAGAAAGAAGCAATCCACATTTTTTTTGGGGGGGGGGGGGGGCATGTTATGAGAAGAAAACTAGAATTTATCATAACAACAGGTAAGATTGAAGGGAAAAGAGATGGGGAAGGCAAACAGAGCAAATACTGGACAGTTTAACATCGTGGCACGGAAGGAGGTCAACAACAGAATTGATAAATTGTACTGAAGACAGGAAGTTGTGGAGAGACATAATCTCCTACGCCACTAGGTATGGTACTTGAAGAAGAAGAAGATAATGGTGTATTTCAAAAAGCTGTCAAAATATTTTGGTTGCTGTCTAAAGCTAGAGTTAGAAAACTACGCACATAACTCTTAACCTGGAATACGAAAAATTGAACAAAAAAGGATCAGCAGTTTTAAAATATGATATAGGCACGTTAAAATAATGAATAGCAAAACCATCAACATTCGTGGTGAAATAGTCTCAATCACAAATCTGAGCACGTGTAGATAACATACTACAAGCACGTCGTTGTCGTTTTCATCATCCTCATCAATCATCATCATAATCATCATCATCATAATCACTGTTAAGACCATCTGTCGAGGGGTGTGTGTTTATTTATATTTTTCGTGCTTATTCCTGCCTTTTGCGTTTGCACGACTGTTTGTTTGTATCCCATATAGAAAGGAATGCGATGTCCAGGGTTCTCTCTTTATGTGCCTGGCGAATAAACATTAATTCTTAGTATTAACTTACTTTGTGCACACATCTCTTTCTCCAATGAAAGTCATAATAACTGAATGACGGTTTGTAACTTTATTACACATGACGACGAACTTCACATTAGACCCATTGATGTGGTCAGGCAATAAGAACATAATCCAGATTAATAATAATAATAAAAGTCACTCATTTGCATGAACAATTATGAATGTTAAATATGCCATACATTATAATACTTCCATGTAAAAACAGGAATATACACTAAGGTTATCCACACATGCCCACACACACATCTGTGCCGCCTAACGGCTGGTCACTCCATGCTTCTCCTCGCTGCTAAACTCTCTCTCGTTTTTTTACCTGCCTTGTTAGCAAAACTTCCCCTGCCAGTCTCATCACGTGACATAGAGTGGCTATTTGGGTGAAGTGGCAAAATGCCAAACTCGGCGTTAAAATTAATGCATTTTCTACTCCCAACAATCACCATCATCATCATTTTCCAGTGTGCTTCTTACGTTAAAGAAAACAGAAATGTGTTACAGGAGTCAAGTTTACAAAACAACAACACACTATAAACGCGGGATATTTCGAGATCACCCTTCGCCAGCCATAAGAATAATAATTTTTAAAAAAGGACACAAAGACGAGCTATGTAGAAAGATTATAAGCAAATAATTATCAAGAACAAGCAGTCACATGGATAAACAAAAAATTAAATCGCAAACAAAAATGCTAAACAAAGAAGAAATCTAGAAAAAAAACTAAAAACAAAAAAACAAACAAACACACAAACAAACTACATTAACACAGCAAAGGATATCGGAGGATATAAATGAATGAACTGAGTTAAAGGTTATGTCCTGCTACCCACAAATGTTTAAAAATATGGCGACCATAAACAGGAAGTCAAATTAAAGAAGACATGTTGCTAGAATGCCAGAAATCAATATGCATAGATCTTGTCAAGCAAGATAATATATTGAATAAATGACATGAGAAGAAATGATATGTCTGACTTGATCTGACGGGTCTAAGCAATTGATTCAAGTGATGCCAAGAGCCAATGGGATGCGCTTAAAGTAATTTCATCCACCCCCGTAATTGCAATGTCCACATATAAATTCGGTGTATATCACGCTCAGCTGCTGCTCTCGGCACACTTACACTTATTCTTCATATTGTTCTGGCTAATCCGTTACAGTGATAATGCAATCACGATATCATCATCATGATCATCATGATGATCATCATCATCAATATATCACCATCATCATCACCATCGTCAATATCATCATGATCATGATCATCATCAATATCATCATCGTCATCATCATGACGCTGCTCTTGACACGCGTATTCTTTAAATTTTTCTGGCTAATCCGTTAGATTGATGATGCATTCACTATGTCATCATCATCGTCATCATGACCACCATCATCAATACCATCATCATCATGACCACCATCATCATCCCCATCATCAATATCATCATTACAACCTGTCAGTTCCCCAAGCAAGACAGGCTATCAACAAACGTATGCCAATTCCTAATGTTCCGTAACGTCATCTCAAGGTCTTTCCGTGTCTTCCTCCTCCAATTCTCTTCTGCCTCCAATTCTCTTCTCCGTGTGTTTTCCTGTCTCCATTTACCTCTCTTATAATGGGGATTCCAGGTAAAGGACTGCCTTGTAATGATATCACCAGGTACCTTTAATGTTTTTCCTATCTATCACCAGCGACTTCATCTTATCGCTTGTTCCGCTGGCACCTGTCATTCATTTTAAGCAACAGTTTAAACCAGCGGTTCCCAACCTGTGGTACGCGTACCCCTGGGGGTACGCGACAGGACGTTCAGGGGTACGCGAAAAAAATTGAGTAATGGCGGAAAAAAGATACATATGTCAACAGTGTAAAAGACAAGTCAAAAGTTGTGAAATTAATTCAACGCTGTACTATACAACATGAACTGTGTGAGACAATCTCCGCCGTTTTTCTTGCGCGCTAAAAAGAGAAAATACAGTGACGAATACATGAAGTATGGGTTTTCGTTTATAGGAGATGAGGACTGTGCTAAGCCCCACTGTGTAGTGTGTCGGAAAGTATTATCCAATGGTAGCATGAAACCTTCGTTACTCTTGCGGCATTTACAAACAAAACACCCCAGTTATGAAAACAAGGAACGCAGTTTTTTTCAGCACCTATCGAAACAACAGAATGTGATATCGTACTTGTCGTCAGCTAACAACGATAACGAAAATGCGGTTGAAGCCTCCTACCGTATTAGTTATCGTATTGCTAAATGTGGTAAAAATCATACTATAGCTGAGAATTTAATGTCTCCTTGTATAAAAGATGCCGTTCTGTGCATGCTCTTTTTTTTTTGGGAGACATTAGCAGAGAATATGAACAGCTGACCGACAAGGCGCTTAAGTTTCTGTTGCCATTTACAAATACTGAGCTGGTGGAGAGGGCTTTCTCTTCTTATACCTTTATAAAAAATAAATACCTTAGTAAACTGTATGCACCAACGGGTTGATCACCCGTTTGCCAGTCACTTCGATTACGGAAACAACAGCAAATGGGTTGATTTGCCGTTGCCCTAAAGACGCCACTAGGCGTGATGGGAAACAATGGCAAAGAAAACCTATCTGCTGTTGCCCTAAGACGCCACTAGGCGTAATGGCCAGTGACTGCTTTGACGGTCGGTGGCTAAGGACGGAAGAAGAAGAAGAAGAAACTGTATGCAGGTCCAGAATTGAGACTGTATCTTACATCACTTGAACCTGATTTTTAAAAAAAACTTTGTGCCTCAAAACAAGCTCAAGGATCGCACTCAACATTTGTCATGGTCACGTGACATGTGTGTTATAAAAAGTGATTTCAACTTTTAACAATAACAACGTTTTTATTATTATTATTAATAAATTAAATGTGTTAATTTTTATTGTAACTTCTGATTTTTTTAATGTCTTGTAAAAATATATGCATTGTTTGTTCACCTTTTTATTACATTGTTTTTTAATCCCGTGGTTGGCCCCTTTATTTCTGGTTATAATCTATAAATTTTGAATAACAGAAACTATATTAATTTCAAATATTTTCCTAATATTAGGGGTACAATTTATAGAAATGGGCTGCCAAGGGGTACGCAAGTGAAAAAAGGTTGGGAACCGCTGGTTTAAACCATAAAACAGCCACAGCGATACGAACCAAAAACAGCGATAATTCTACAACAAAACATAAAACGAATTATGAAAGACACAGCAATACATGCCAGAACAATCAAAGCAGACACGCGCTTTTGATAAAGTCGATAAAAATAACTCATACTTGCTTCAGCTAAAAAGGGGAACAGTAGCAAGAATACTCTAGACAGGAACAATGTTAGAGGAACAAATTCAATTACATAGATGGCCCATCGACGTAGATTGCCCATCACACGAGATCTAATTTGATATTAAAAACAAGAAGCCTCGAAGGAATATTTCGATGACTCCAGGGAAAACGGTAAGAACGTCTTACACTGGTCAAATGGCCGAACGTTGTTAGAAAAGTGCACAAAGAGGGTGCCGTCTGGTTGTCTGAATTTAAAAATACACCATTCCTCGGCTTTCAACGTCGGCTGTCTGAACGACAAAACCTGTTGTGTACCGGACTACAAAGACACTATTCGCGGAAGAAATGGTAATCAAGAAACATGAACGGATTATGTCCAACAGGATACAGCTGTCTTACTCACCCGTGAGGAAATGTTCCCCCCTCCTTTGCCCTTCTTGAAGAGGTTAGGGGGTCCCACTGCAAAGTTGGCTGACCGTCTGGCAGAACCTCCTTGGTCGTTCACAGCGGAGGTTGGCAGGCCAGTGGACCATGTTCTCCCTCCAAAAACCTGCAGAGAGACAGAGTGGATGAACTCAAGCATCATGTGACCGGAACTCTGGCGTTTATCACATTAAATACGATAAAAGCATAGGCATGCATTCAGCATGTTTTATCACGTCTTTACGCGCAGGCTACTTAATTACACAAACGCTTCCCTTGTTAAGCTCACTGCGGCACATGCGTAATGAAATGGCCAAACACTCCAGTTTACAAATAACGAGGACTGGAAATGCAACGTGTTATATCTGCAGATAACTGCCATCTTACATGTAAACAATTTTCACACTACAGTCATGCGTAAAATATCATAAACACACAATGTAATTTTAACTTCACTAAACTTGCAATGGTGTGTAACACATATCTTCTTTTTCTTTTTGTTTCTTCTTACAGAGCATAGACTACCATTGCATCTATCCCAAATATAGGAAGCCTTTATCAAGCCATTCATCTGCTCTTGTAGTGGTGGTTTTTGTAGCAATGTGTTTTATATAATGAAGTTGCCAGCCATATGCAAAACCTCACATTAGTCGTCTAATAATAATAATTGTAGTAAAATCCTCTGTGTGACACCCCGCTCAAATTTCCCCGATTCAAAAATCAAGTTAACGTAAATTTCCAACCTATAACTACTACTATGTTTGCAATTTGTCAAGGGCAAAGTCAAACCTGCCGCTATAAACTGGACAAAATATTTGCATTTTTCTACTACCACGTTAAAAATCTATAAATAATTTCCATCTTTGACCTTGGTCTGAAGGCCAAAGGCAAATTTACCGCTTGAAAATTAACTAACGTCCTCCTAAAATCTATTAATAGCTACAGTATTTGAAAATGTCTCAAGGCCATAGTAAAATCTAACCGCCACATTTTAAAAAAGGTTGGAATTTTCTAACACCAAGCGTATAAAGTCCCACCCCCAAACACACACACGCTCTACCCTTCCCAATTATTTATGAACGAACGCCGTACAATTTTGGCCACTAACCAACTTGGTACCTCGTCTTAATAGGGGAGAGGGGAGGTGGAAGCAAGCCAAATCGGTGTGTTTGGAAAAACGTAGATAATGTATTTCTTTATAAATAAAGAGAGTTTAAATAAAAGGGGATTCTTGAATGGTAGCGTTAATATTGTTAAATATAACACCATAAGAATTTCCCATATAATAAATTATCTGGCCTTAGAAACATTTATTTCACAAATAGTTTGGTTTAGTGAAAGGAGCAAATAATTACGTAAAAAATTACACATATGGAAACGGGGATAAATAATTAAAAGAAGCCTATATAGGAAGATAGAGGACAGTTGTCTGTTTAATAATCACTTTCAATATAAAAAATCGACCCATTAATAACAAAGATATTGTATAAATAAACTTGGGACAGACGAACAAACACACTTCTGAACTGCTCAATTTGATAGCCTTCGGAAAAGTTAAATTTTCGAAACGCGTTTCTGATTGGTTGATTGTAGTTTAGGAGGGGGCAATAAAATTAACTATCTGCCGGCATAGTCCGCCATTTGAGAAAAACTAAAACTACAGCCAGATTGAGATCAGATGAAAAGCATTGATATTGAATGCCTTTGCCGTCTGGACGATAGCGGTCTGAACTGAACCATTAACCGCCAGTCAATCTTGTGATTGTGTGTTTTATTCTTTACTTGCGGTAAGATATATAAGTTTATTGATATTTTATTAGCATGTACAGGCCACACAGATAGTGCGCCATAAAATTGTGTTGTTCGACATTGCCTATTGGAAGAAGATTACGACAACCAAGTAGGAATGTGCCTAAAGCAGATTTATTGGGAAAGTGAAATAAAATGTGTAAAAATGTTTGAATATTGCTATAAAATATTACGACTGTAAGTCCAAAAGCTACTAGCAGTTTTCTGCAGAGCATTAGTGTTCAAATAACACTTGAAAACCTACACGGGATGTTTGTACCAAATATTTAATAGGTCACAAGAAGAACATTGTATACCCCATCTGATTCTATGGAAGAAAAACAATGCTTAAGGGGTCAGTGGCGTTGCAGCCATATGGGAACAGTATGAAAACACTGGAAAGAAAAATGGTCAAACAAAAATAGGGTTTGGTGCAATTGGTTGGCACACTTAGCTGACCCTCCTTTTAAATGTATTATTGATAAAATTGTGGAATGATATTATAGATATGATATAAAGAGGGGAACATAACCTTCTTATTTCAGGGTTGAATTGCCAAATTGAAAAGTGACATAACCCCTGAAGATTCAGCACCTGTGGGCACAGAGAGAGCTTCATATATATCTGCAAGCTTCCTGCCACATCATCATCCAGGGGAAACCTGAATTATTGGTTGTTCTTGAAGCTTCTCACGCCACCATCACAGACAGGTTTTAAGATAAGTCCATTATAAGTGGCACTTGAGGACTCATCCTTATCATTCCACTAAAATACAAGAAATTAAAGGGGGCATGATGACACACACTAACCCTCCCATTATTGACAGACTTCTTATCCAGTGTTAACATATTCCCTTAGGGAGTACAAACATATTGATATTTTAGATGTACTATTTTATGGACAAGATGTCCACCATATTTATTTAAACTTGTACATAAAGAAACATTTCTTTTGAGTTCCAAATTCCTGTTCCAGAAAATTGAGGTTCAGGAATATTAAAAATTGTAAAATAACTATATAAATTTACACACAGTCTTACTTCATTCAATTATATTGAGTTACAGTTGTGTTTGTTTTTATTGACACATCACTATACCTGCATTACCCTAGACACGTAGCCATATAACATACCCAGAAAATAGTTCCCAGAGTGAGATCTCAGAGATGTAGCGGATAGGTACCCTGAGAACACATCATCAACAATTAGACTCAGGGACTTGACCTCACTCTGTCTACACTTAGTCGAGTAACACCAATTACCTCTCATACCACTGTCGTGAGAAATTCTAATCCACATATATAAATTATCAGGTAAATGTAAAGCCTAACACATAACTTCAATAAAAGGAAAGAAGAATGGTAAAGAACAGTGCTGTCACAATGACTGTACTCGAAATCCCCCTTGTTTTCTCCTTCGTCTGCAAATTGTAACGTTTCACGTTGATAGTAAAAGCCTTCTGCAGCATACACGCGTTTCCCCAACACAATAAAATGTGTACTCCATTTCTAAGAAAAACCTTGAGATACGCAATCTGACCTAGATTTAAAATTCCATTCATGTCATTTGATACACTACGTTACCAAAAAACGAAAGACAGATGGACTAAAGATAGAAAGAAAGGGAGAGGCTGAAAGCAGGAACGCATGCAACACTAAACACGCGTCTCGCGATACACAATTACTACCATCACGCGTGTAAGGCCACAAGCACTAGCTTTTTTCAAATCGACAGTGATAAAAAACACTACACACACGAGAGTTAGTTTTTAAAAACTCACAAAACGCTTATTAGGAAACATGACATTATACTGGTTTACGTTTGAAAACATTACAGTACCCAGACACCACATCGTATTCGAAGTAAACAGGAGGTAGAAGAAAATGCATATTTTGAACGCAGCCACTTAGCTCCTTTAAATTTGTATATTTGGGTTCCTTAGGACTTGCTGACAAAGAATATGTTAAACGTTACGCAAATAGTCTAGGAATTACCAAATTATAGCCAAAAGAAATAGTGAGGGATGTCAGACAACACCCAAAATCAGAATCGCTCAGTGGCAGATTTTCACACCACCATTGTACGGGAAATGGGTCTCCATGTTAAATCCGATTTGATTGGAGCGCAAGAAATGTAAGGCTAAACACGATTAGTCGGGCTATAAATACTATCTTTTGTTGTCAGGGGAAACGGGAGTAGGAGTACTTTTTTTCAAACGATTGGGTAAACATGGCACGATTGGTTAGACCCGCGAATATAGTCAATCAGAGGCGTCAGGTCACCACCACATGTTCAAATAAACTTACTACAGAACCAGTGCGTTGAGCACCAGTGCATATTTTTCTAAATAAAAGCCTGGGACATCGGCAGATCGAAGTTGTGCTATATTCATTGCCATTCAACGTAACTGTGTATTATTCCATGAATTGTGGTAAGCTTGATATATTCAATATCTTTTTAATGAAAATTGAATGTAAATTGATAATTTATGTCTGTATATATGTGTGGTTCAGTAGCGAACATGAGGTAAAGCCTATATAGTGCTCCAACCTGAACAGAAGGTGTCGGAGGAAAGTAAAACTGCATGGAATTGCCAAACAGTACACTGACACCTATATTATTGACTAGAAAGAAATAATGCTGGAATTGCAGAGGCGTAGTAACCATTAGGGAGGAATATACTGGTGTAAATTATTTCAGATGAAGCTGACAGTTGGCCTACCGCTCTGAACTCAGTGTTTGTTATGTAATGTGTTCAGTCTGTAAATAGATTATAAATTAGTTATGAAGTAGGAGGTACAACCTTCTTGTTTCAGGGACCGTGGTCCAAAAGTTATTGAGCAGCACCTGGTCTGAGCTTTGCTGAACCTAGAGGCTGACAGCATACTCCTGGGTCCAGATAGTGACCAGTGAGGTGTCTCCAGAACACAGGGAGGCTATCGAGCAGAGGAGTCTTTTCCTGCCGCCATCACGAAAGATAAGCCTATGTGGCCAGTGGAGCTCAACATTATCTCCCCCCCCCCCCCCCCCCCCCCCCTCAAAATCTGACTTTATAATAAACCAGAGGGAAAATACAGTGTTTAAATTGATAGGAACTGTGAACTTTTCCCCATACTATTTACAAGATAAACAAACACTTGAAGTCATGATGACAAATAACAACATAGCTTGAAAAAAACAAAACCAGTATTACCTCATATTACTACTACACAACTGACACACATAGGATAATATTAATAAAATATGTCACTACAAGATTCATATTGATAAATCCTGTACATATAAATTGTAATTAAAATTGATTGTGATTCCTGGTTCACTTTGTAGTTGAATCAGGACATATATATTAATGAAAGTACTTAATACATATTGATATTTGAAAATTTACCAGTGACTCATTTAAGATAGTCTTATAGAATGTTACATGTGTGTGAGTGTCACAGTGTTGTCAAGTGTGGTGGAATAAATTAAATTGTTTATCTGTCTGTTGTTGTTGTGACTTACACTTCATCATATACATACCCTAGACATTTAACGTAGTCATCACAATATTCCAGAATAATTCTGACTGAGGCATAATGTGGTAGCAAGTAAGGTTATCTGTAAAACACTACACCTATTAGATACAGATACCTTCACAGCTGATCTCAGTCAGTACACTAAGTCCCCTATAAAAATTTATAACATCCCACTTTACCACATATATTGGGGTCTCGCTCTCGGGATTTTGAATCTTTCCCTATTAAAAATATTGGGGGTAATTCACTTCAGGGAATAATAGAAATTAAAAAGTATCCTTGGGTGAAAATAAATAACGTTGAGCTCTCAGTGCCTGTAGTGTCCTTAGATAATTATTGAAAGATTGAATTGTTACATTTGCATGTTAGACAATGGCCGACTTGGCAAAATTTCGATCTGCTGCTGTACAGACTGCGAAAGAGTTAGGAATGGACGGGCAAATTATGATTGCTTATGTCACTGCTGAATGTGACAAATATATTGAACGGGAAGAAAGAAGATTAGAAAAAGAGGCCGAAAGAAAGTTAGAGGCCTGAGACTAAGAGGTTGCAGATTGAGGCTTGCAGATTGAAGAGGCTAAAGGTTGCAGATTGAGGCAGAAATTGAGGCTGAGAAAGAGGAAGAAAGAAATTAGCTGCAGAAAGAAAGAAGAAGAAATTAGCTGCAGAAAGGGAAGACAAGCGATTAGCTGCAGAAAGGGAAGCAGAAAATAGGAGATTACAAAGGGAACATGAGTTACGACTAAGGGAGTTTGAGTTTCAAGGCCATGCTCCTGAAAATGGTGCCAGTCCCTTTACCTCTGATGCCACTGCTAGCCAGGGAGCCTCAACCTCAGCTATGAATTTTCATTTAGATCATTTTGTTGAGAAAGACGATGATATTGAGAGCTATCTAAATAGATATGAACTATTAGCTACCACATATGGGTTAGAGAGAGAAAGGTGGAGCTTAAAGTTATCTCAAGGGCTTCGTGGGGCAGCTTATGAAGTTTTTGCCAAAATGAGCAGAGGTGATCAGGAAAATTATGACATGCTAAAGCAGGCTCTTTTGTTAAGATATGAAAAGAACGCAGAATTTTATAGGAAAAAATTTAGGAATGCTAAACTACTGTCAGGTGAAACCTATCACCAGTTCTCTGCACGGTTAGAGACATACTTGGAGAAATGGACTTCTCTGGGGAAAACCCAAGATCTTAAGGAAATGGTCCTTATAGAACAATTAAGAGAGTCCATGGCTCCAGACCTGAGAAAGTTTCTCATGGAACAAGGTGCAGAGAGGCTGGGTGAGTTGCTAAATGTAGCAGAAAGGTATCAAGCAGCTCAGGCAGAAGTATCAGGTAATAAAAAGAAACAGGTGGAAAATTTTAGGGCACCACAGAACTTTAATAAATTTGATCCTAGAGATCAAAACAAAGGTAAGCACCAATTTGATAGGCCACGGTATGACAATAAAAATAAAACCCCACAATTCGATGAAAGGAAATATGATGAAAGAAAATCTTTCAACCAAGGGAAAAAGGTGGTGTAAAAATTGTAAGATGAACAATCATGACACTGACCATTGTAGAAGGAAACCTCCTCATTGTGCTGCTATGACATCTGGGAAAAAGGAAAAAAAAGGTCAAACCTGCAGAACTACAGGAACCATACCACCCCCCAGTGTGTGAAGATGTCATCTGTAATGGTGTCACTATAAGGTGTTTATATGATACCGGTTTAGATTACGATTCCGTTGTGAGTTCTCACCTGGTGCAGGCCGATCAATACACCACAGAAACAGTGGAGATTCAAACTGCAACCAAGGATGTAGCTACCATGACACTTCCCGTCGCTCGGATAAAGGTGAAAACGCGATATGTGGAAGGAATCATAAAAGCAGCAGTGATAAATGAGCCAATCTACCCTCTGATATTGGGGTGTAGATATGTCTTCTTGGGGAATCCCAAGAGACCTGTGATATTGGCAACAGTGCAGACCAGATCACAGTCTAAAAAGGAGGAGGATAATCCAATAAATACTCATCCAGATGAGATGAGGAAGGCACAGGCTGAGGACAAAACACTCAAGCCGTGTTTCAAGAAGTTGCCCAAATCTCATACACCTCCAGGCAAGGGAGAGTTTTTATATGAAGAACAAGCTGATATATAGGAAGGCTGGATCTGAATCCAATGGTCACGGACAGCTGGTCCTTCCCACTTCATATAGGACTAAAGTGTTGGAACTAGGGCATGCGATTCCCTTCAGTGGTCATATGGGGATCAGCGCAACAGGACAGCGTATAGCTTGTCACTATTTCTGGCCAGGGATAACTGAAGATATCAAACGATATGTAAAATCCTGTCCAGAGTGCCAACGAGTAGCACCTAAACATTGGACTGCACCAGCAACTCTGGGAGAAATGCCCATAGTGGGAACACCCTTTGAGAGAGTTGCTGTGGATCTTGTGGGACCTCTCACCCGAACCAAGAGAAGGAACAGCTACATTCTGACTCTGGTGGACACTTGTTCTATGTGGGGAGAGGCAGTAGCCCTGTCATCGATTGATTCTAAACATGTGGCAGAGGCATTGCTCACAATTTTCACAAGGTTAGGCTTTCCCAATCAAATCTTGACTGATAATGGCTCTCAGTTCAAGGGGAAACTAACTGAAGAAGTTTTCAGGATCTTCCAGGCCAAACACTTCCATTGTAGTGTGTACCACCCCCAAGGGAACGGCCAAGTGGAAAGATTTAATGGCACATTGATGTCAATCCTGAGAAAGTTGGCACACGAAAAACCAGATACATGGGACCAGTACCTGCACGCCGCCCTCTTTGCTTATCGGGAGGTACCCCATAGTTCAACCGGTATGGCCCCGGCAACATTATTGTTTGGAAGGCCAATAAAAGGTCCACTCGAAGCTCTGTTAAGAACGTGGACTGACGAAAGGCAGAGGAAAATATTACATCCTCATACCAATATGTGAATGAGCTGACCACTCGTTTAAAAACTGGCTGGAAACTTGCCAATGAAAATTTGAAACAAGCCAGGAAGAAACATGCTGCCTATTATAACAGGAAAGCTAAAGACAGAGATTTGGCTGTGGGAGAGAAGGTACTGCTTCTTCTCCCCGGTAGTCAGAATAAGTTACAAATTGGATGGCAAGGTCCATATACAGTTCTAGAGAAGGTGTCTAGAACCAATTATAAGATAGATAAGAAGGGGAAAGAAAAAATCTATCATGTGAATCTCCTGAAGAAATATTTGGAAAGAGAAACATCAGGAAGAGACACACTTGTTGACCTTGTCCATTGCCATGGAGATGAAAAAGGAACCACTTTCATCATTTGAATATCCATTACACCCCTGTGAGACAGCGGCACAGGTGAAAATCAGTACACATTTAACGAAAACTCAGAAAGAGAGAGTGCAACAGGTTCTAGATACTCATACAGAGGTGTTAACAGACCGACCTGGGCATACAAACTTATTGGAATATGATATGAAACTGATAGACCCCACACCTGTCTGTATGAAACCATATTCGATTCCTTTTGCTAAGGAGAAAGCTTTGAAGGAAGAGATAGACTATTTGTTGAAGGAAGGAATTATTTCACACAGTGAATCTTCGTATAGTTCCGGTGTTGTACTCTTAAGAAACCCTCTGGAGAACATAGACTCTGTATAGATTATAGGAGACTGAATGCTATTACAGAAGGACAGGTGGATCCATTGCCGGATACAAATCAGTTGTTTGCCAGACTAAATAAAGCTAAATATTTCTCAAAAGTGGATCTGAGTAAAGGATACTATCAGATTCCAGTAAAGCCGGAGGTTAGACCATACCTAGCTTTTAGTACCTCAGAAGGACACTATGAGTTTAACAGATTGCCATTTGGATTGAAGAATGCGCCTAGTGTCTTCTCTAGAATGATGAGAAAATTATTGGACCCTCTGAATAATCCATGTATCACAAATTTCATGGATGATATCCTTATAGCAACAGAAACATTTGAGGAACACATTGACTCTCTGAACATGCTGTTTAATCGACTTAGGGAAGCGAATTTAACAGCCCGACCAACCAAATGTTGCGTTGGATGTAAAGAATTAGAATTCTTGGGACACACAGTTTATCAGGGAAACATGACCCCTGACCCAAAGAATTTAGAGAAACTAAAGAAAGCCCCGAGACCACAAACCAAGAAAGACGTGAGATCCTTTGTCTCATTATGTGGTTTCTACCAAAAGTATATCAAAAACTTTAATTCCATATGTGCACCGTTAACTGATTTGACACGTAAAGGACATCCAGATCGAATTACATGGACACCACAATGTGAAATGGCTTACCAAGAATTGAAGGAAAAGCTCACAAGTAAACCTATTTTGAAATTACCTGACTTAAGTCAAGAATTCATAGTAAGGACGGATGCCAGTAATATTGGGTTAGGTGCGACTCTGCTACAGAAATCAGATGCATTGGATGGGGAATTAAGCCCAGTGGCATATGCTAGCAGAAAGTTGAATAAAGCTGAAACCAATTACTCAACTAGCGAAAAAGAATGTCTTGCAGTAATATGGGCGATAAAGAAATTCAATATTTATCTGTATGGGAAGGCATTTAAGTTGCAAACGGATCACAAACCTTTATCGTTTCTAGCACAGGCTAGACATGAGAATTCTAGATTACTCCGTTGGTCATTATTGATGCAGCCATTTGAGTTTAGCATAGAGTATATAAGTGGAAAAACAAATCTGGGAGCGGATTTTTTAAGCCGCCATCCGTGTGATGAGAATCACTCTAAACCCCAGGAATAATAAATTTCTCTATGTGTATATAGAATTATAGACTGACATATAACGTCTGTTTTAAGTGGGGAGGATTTGTCGTGAGAAATTCTAATCCACATATATAAATTATCAGGTAAATGTAAAGCCTAACACATAAATTCAATAAAAGGAAAGAAGAATGGTAAAGAACAGTGCTGTCACAATGACTGTACTCGAAATCCCCCTTGTTTTCTCCTTCGTCTGCAAATTGTAACGTTTCACGTTGATAGTAAAAGCCTTCTGCAGCATACACGCGTTTCCCCAACACAATAAAATGTGTACTCCATCCATTTCTAAGAAAAACCTTGAGATACGCAATCTGACCTAGATTTAAAATTCCATTCATGTCATTTTATACACTACGTTACCAAAAAACGAAAGACAGATGGACTAAAGATAGAAAGAAAGGGAGAGGCTGAAAGCAGGAACGCATGCAACACTAAACACGCGTCTCGCGATACACAATTACTACCATCACGCGTGTAAGGCCACAAGCACTAGCTTTTTTCAAATCGACAGTGAAAAAAAACACTACACACACGAGAGTTAGTTTTTAAAAACTCACAAAACGCTTATTAGGAAACATGACATTATACTGGTTTACGTTTGAAAACATTACAGTACCCAGACACCACATCGTATTCGAAGTAAACAGGAGGTAGAAGAAAATGCATATTTTGAACGCAGCCACTTAGCTCCTTTAAATTTGTATATTTGGGTTCCTTAGGACTTGCTGACAAAGAATATGTTAAACGTTACGCAAATAGTCTAGGAATTACCAAATTATAGCCAAAAGAAATAGTGAGGGATGTCAGACAACACCCAAAATCAGAATCGCTCAGTGGCAGATTTTCACACCACCATTGTACGGGAAATGGGTCTCCATGTTAAATCCGATTTGATTGGAGCGCAAGAAATGTAAGGCTAAACACGATTAGTCGGGCTATAAATACTATCTTTTGTTGTCAGGGGAAACGGGAGTAGGAGTACTTTTTTTCAAACGATTGGGTAAACATGGCACGATTGGTTAGACCCGCGAATATAGTCAATCAGAGGCGTCAGGTCACCACCACATGTTCAAATAAACTTACTACAGAACCAGTGCGTTGAGCACCAGTGCATGTATCTTTTTTTCTAAATAAAAGCCTGGGACATCGGCAGATCGAAGTTGTGCTATATTCATTGCCATTCAACGTAAACTGTGTATTATTCCATGAATTGTGGTAAGCTTGATATATTCAATATCTTTTTAATGAAAATTGAATGTAAATTGATAATTTATGTCTGTATATATGTGTGGTTCAGTAGCGAACATGAGGTAAAGCCTATATAGTGCTCCAACCTGAACAGAAGGTGTCGGAGGAAAGTAAAACTGCATGGAATTGCCAAACAGTACACTGACACCTATCTTATTGACTAGAAAGAAATAATGCTGGAATTGCAGAGGCGTAGTAACCATTAGGGAGGAATATACTGGTGTAAATTATTTCAGATGAAGCTGACAGTTGGCCTACCGCTCTGAACTCAGTGTTTGTTATGTAATGTGTTCAGTCTGTAAATAGATTATAAATTAGTTATGAAGTAGGAGGTACAACCTTCTTGTTTCAGGGACCGTGGTCCAAAAGTTATTGAGCAGCACCTGGTCTGAGCTTTGCTGAACCTAGAGGCTGACAGCATACTCCTGGGTCCAGATAGTGACCAGTGAGGTGTCTCCAGAACACAGGGAGGCTATCGAGCAGAGGAGTCTTTTCCTGCCGCCATCACGAAAGATAAGCCTATGTGGCCAGTGGAGCTCAACATTATCCCCCCCCCCCCTCCTTCTTCAAAATCTGACTTTATAATAAACCAGAGGGAAAATACAGTGTTTAAATTGATAGGAACTGTGAACTTTTCCCCATACCATTTACAAGATAAACAAACACTTGAAGTCATGATGACAAATAACAACATAGCTTGAAAAAAACAAAACCAGTATTACCTCATATTACTACTACACAACTGACACACATAGGATAATATTAATAAAATGTGTCACTACAAGATTCATATTGATAGATCCTGTACATATAGATTGTAATTGAAATTGATTGTGATTCCTGGTTCGCTTTGTAGTTGAATCAGGACATATATATTAATGAAAGTACTTAATACATATTGATATTTGAAAATTTACCAGTGACTCATTTAAGATAGCCTTCAGCTGTTTATTTTCCTGGTGCTCTCTTCGACGTTTTTTCCTCTCTTCTACTTGTTGTGTGAGCTCATTTTCGCCCAATCTGAGGTGGCGCCGCAAATAGCATCGCCACTTGGGTGCGATCGGCAGCTTCATCCTCCCAAGTTTCTGGATTTATGTTCACTGCCCTCATGTCTCTCTTACACGCATCTGTGAATCTCAGCTGCGGTCGCCCAACTGATCTTTTGCCATCACCCAGTTGTCCGTAGAAGATATCTTTGGGGATACGACCATCTTCCATGCGGCAGGCATGGCCAAGCCAGCGTAGTCTGCGCTGTCGAAGCAGTGTATACACGCTTTGAAGGTCAGCACGTGACAACAGTTGTCTCCTATGACAATGCCAAAGGAAGCACTAGTTCTATTTTTTCTGTGTCTCCCCCATTCACCCCCCCCCCCCCCCCCCCCGGGAACTACACGGGCCATATATCAACACATATCTTAGAACAATGTTAACACATCTACATATTTTCCCTGGTTTCTCCAAATACATTCCATTCTCTTCCTCACCTTTACCGCTTGGAACAACTGTCATGCATGTCTCCAAGTGAGAGGATTTAATATCCGATGCATGATTTATAAAATCTAGTAGTTCAAGATATAACGGTTTAAGAGGATATGAGATGTACATTTTACTTAGGAAATAAACGGTAAATAAGCTTTATACTAAACGTATATCGTCTGTTTCTGTCCGTATATTTTACTCAATGAGATAAACGTCAGAGATAAACTTTATAACCATCTTACATCTCTTTACTTGTGAAAGTGAACCTCTCTGAGGCTAATTACACCCTCATTGCTTCTTGAAATCATCCACACACTTCCAGGGATTTCCCCTGTGGTGAAACATGTTGAGAACCCAGCATTGCACACTAAGCGTGGAGGAGTCACTGGAGCCCCAGTCGTAACTCTGGCTTCTATCTGGTTGCCTGCATGCAGGAGGATCTCCATGATAGGCAGGGGGAGCTGAGAAGTGGTTCTGTGCAGGAAGTGACAATTTTATGGGAGAGTCCTGAACCGGTGCACAGTATTTTAGATCTGCATATTTGGACAGCCCCCTTGGATGGCTGGGAATGCACAGTATACCACGCGCTTCTTACTCCTAGCTTGGGGCCAGATGTGATAATACTTTAAATGCAAGCCAGGGTAGAGCTAATGACTTTAACTTACGACTGGGGCTCCAGTGACTCCTCCACGCTTAGTGTGCAATGCTGGGTTCTCAACATGTTTCACCACAGGGGAAATCCCTGGAAGTGTGTGGATGATTTCAAGAAGCAATGAGGGTGTAATTAGCCTCAGAGAGGTTCACTTTCACAAGTAAAGAGATGTAAGATCGTTATAAAGTTTATCTCTGACGTTTATCTCATTGAGTAAAATATACGGACAGAAACAGACGATATACGTTTAGTATAAAGCTTATTTACCGTTTATTTCCTAAGTAAAATGTACATCTCATATCCTCTTAAACCGTTACATCTTGAACTACTAGATTTTATAAATCATGCATCGGATATTAAATCCTCTCACTTGGAGACATGCATGACAGTTGTTCCAGCGGTAAAGGTGAGGAAGAGAATGGAATGTATTTGGAGAAACCAGGGAAAATATGTAGATGTGTTAACATTGTTCTAAGATATGTCTTGATATATGGCCCGTGTAGTTCCCGGGGGGGGGGGGGGGGGGGGAATAATTGGGGAGACACAGAAAAAATAGAACTACTGCTTCCTTTGGCATTGTCGTAGGAGACAACTAATGTGACGTGTTGTCACGTGCTGACCTTCAAAGCGTGTATACACTGCTTCGACAGCGCAGACTACGCTGGCTTGGCCATGCCTGCCGCATGGAAGATGGTCGTATCCCCAAAGATATCTTCTACGGACAACTGGGTGATGGCAAAAGATCAGTTGGGCGACCGCAGCTGAGATTCACAGATGCGTGTAAGAGAGACATGAGGGCAGTGAACATAAATCCAGAAACTTGGGAGGATGAAGCTGCCGATCGCACCCAAGTGGCGATGCTATTTGCGGCGCCACCTCAGATTGGGCGAAAATGAGCTCACACAACAAGCCGAAGAGAGGAAAAAACGTCGAAGAGAGCACCAGGAAAATAAACAGCTGAAGGCTGTCACCTCAGGGGCGCATTCCCATAGTCAATTATTAATATTATGTACTGATTCATACTACATAGTGAAAACAGGAAATCATACAATCACAAATTTCTAATTACATTAATATCGTACAGGATCTATCAATATATGAATCTTGTAGTGGACATCTTTTTATTTCAATTTTATACAAAAACCAACACCCCTGTTGTGAAATGTCAGGTAGTGATAGTAGTACATATGACCCCGGTAATACTGGTTGTGTTTTTCTCTAAGACTTAGTTGATTTATTTGTCATCTTGACAGCCAAAGTGTTTGTATTATCTTGCTAAATGGTCATGGGAAAAGATTTCAACAGTTCCCTATATCAATTTTAAACACTGTATATTCCCCTCAGGTTTTATTATAAAGTCCAGATTTTGAGGGGGGGGGGGGGGGGCATAATGTTACTCCACTGGCCACAGGCTTATCTTCGTGAAGGCGGCAGGAAAAGACTCCTCTGCTCGATAGCCTCCCTGTGTTCTGGAGACACCTCACTGGTCACTACTGGACCCAGGAGTATGCTGTCAGCCTCTAGGTTCAGCAAAGCTCAGACCAGGTGCTGCTCAATAACTTGTGGACAAAATAAAAAAAAAACAAAAAAAAGATACAAAAAAAAAGAAAAGAAAAGCCGGGG
>JAMPIV010015956.1:0-281289 GCA_024509875.1 Oreohelix idahoensis
GGAGGAAAGTAAAAAATTCACGTCACCACCCCAAAATTGACACGAGGTACGGAATGGACGCTTTTGCTGGATAGCCAAGCCCTTGATTTGAATTCAGCGGCTAAACGCAGATGTTCGTAAATATTACAAAAATTAAAAAGTAACTTTTTTCTTAATATTAATGTTAGGAATATAAAAATTAGCTGGCCGGATGGCCCATTCTGAGCAGTGAACTAATATGTTCTTAATTTTACAGACGGATATATAATATTGAAGATAATGACAAAAGACAGTGTTGTTCACATCATCGACAGACTGTATTGAATCTAAAAGTGTCGCTAATTGCACAAAAAAACACGACCTTGAGACGCAGGTGTTCAAATCTACGTAGTATGGAAGAGAAGGGATATTGTGGTGGCTGTGTCTAAAAATAACTTTTAACGACAAAATTTTGGAGGGGAGAGAAAGGTTGGTTCAAAAATCAAGTATATTTTTGTAGAAACACAAGTAGAGACGGACAGACTAACAGATAACCATCCATACTTGACTGAAGCATGACTGAAATGACTTTAGGGTAGGAAATTTGAATTAAAAATAAACCTAGGCAGTGATTGGCCACAGACAATCATATTATTAGCGCTCAGAGCGCAAGTGGGGCCATTCTTCAATAGTTGTTCAGTGATAGACACAGATTTTAAAGTGTGGTGATTTCCATATGAAAGAAAGTAAAATAAATTTAGGGACGCCATACTATAGCCAGCAGCTCAGCTGAGTTTTGCTAGCAATTCTGTGTTATTTATTCATAATCTGGTAAGATTGAAATTATTTCCTTTATATTTTGAATATTGTTTCATGTTCGAGTGATTTGATACTGCCATATCGAAATCTAGCCTTACAAACAAGTAGGGATTTGCTCTAGACCCCCCGCCCTAGTCAGGGTCTAGGGACCAACAATGTACATAAACTCCAGCAAGGGTTAGGCAAGACAGATCAAGTGTTGAGAATAATGAAACATATTACCTATCCTCTTTTAGGGCAGAAAACTAATAAATATTTTTCAGAATCTATAGTCTGGGAGGATCTATCTGATGTAAAAACCACCATGGTAAATGTGCTGTTTGGTCAGAGAGATCTGACCTGTCTGTATGATGTGGTTGTTGTGTCAGTGTTGTGTCCAGACGTGGGTAGAGAATAGATTTTGACACATGGCCCATACTTTGATTGCAGAGCTGTGAGTTTCTGTTGTCAACAAAGCAGTGTCTATTCAGTTGGTGACTTTACTCGAGTGTATCTGTGCAGTATTTGTGACAGAGACCACCATTATTGCCCGCCAGCACGGAGAGGTGGGACCACCTGATTTCAGCACCAGAGCTACAACTACAAGATGAGTGAGCCTCTGGTCTGCTGGACATTCACCAACGCTGTGTAGTTACTAATACCCCCATAAAAATTCCCACCATTTTCTGGACACTGTGTAGTCAATATAGACAGGTGTGATGAGGCCACCCCAACAGCACAAACATTAACTATCCTCCCAAGTAGATGACTACTAGAACATTTTAATAAAACTAACTAGTATAGTACATATATATGTACACTATTGCATTTATGATATAATATTCCATGCATTTCTTTCATAATCTCTAAATCCTTTTAAGTTCTGGTCAACCTAAAAAATTGATCCAGAACAAAATAAATGTAATATAATTCTATCAAAAAATTTTACACACGTGAGTTAGTTCAGTGTATTTTAACATTTATTAATATTATTAGTCTTGTTAAATATCTGTGGGTATATCTATAACCTATCACACCACACTACATATCATTACCCTAGACATTTTACGTAGCCACATTCATTAAAAAAAATTAAGTGTGAGGTCGTAGTGGTAGCAAGAAAGGCCTTCTGACAATTCACAAATACATTTTATCTCAGGAGCCTTCACAGCTGGCCTCATACAATTACATTTAGTAATATCACCATCATACAATACCATCAAACACCACTACAGTTTAGATTACTATCTTGATGTGGGATTCATCTACTGATAGAGTAAGTTGTTAGTCCTATCTTGATTATGTGATTATCTATGATAGAGTAAGTTGTTAGTCCTATCTTGATATGTGATTCATCTACTGATAGAGTAAGTTTGTTAGTCCTATCTTGATATGTGATTCATTCTACTGAATAGAGTAAGTTGTTAGTCCTATCTTGATAATGTGATTCATCTACTGGATAGAGTAAGGTGTTATAGTCCTATCTTGATATGTGTTATTCATCTACTGAGCGTAGAGTAAGTTGTTAGGTCCTATTTGATTATGTGATTCATCTCTGATAGAGTAAGTTGTTAGTCCTATCTTGATATGTGATTATCTACTGATATGTAAGTTCGTAAAAGTCCCTATCTTGATATGTGGATTATCTACTGATAGAGTAAGTTGTTAGTCCTATTCTTGATATGTGATTCATCTACCGATAGATTAAGTTGTTAGTCCTATCTTGAGTTATGTGATTTAATCTACTGATAGAGTACGTTGTTAGTCCTATCTTGATATGTGATTCATCTTACTGATAGAGTAAGTTGTTAGTAAGCCTATCTTGATAGTTGTGATTCATCTACGGTGATAGAGTAAGTTTGTTAGTCCTATTTGAATGTTGGGATTCATCTACTGATAGAGTAAGTGTTAGTCCTTATCTTGATATGTGATTCATCTACTGAGAGGAGTAAGTTGTTAGTCCTATCTTGATGTGGGATTCATCTACTCCGATAGAGTAAGTTGTTAGTCCTATCTTGAAATGTGATTCTATTGTTTACTGAATAGAGTAAGTTGTTAGTTCCTATCTTGATATGTGATTAGATCTACTGATGTTTAATACTATAAGTTCAATGTCCTGGTTCCATTATGTTTTCAGGGCTCTCTTAATGCTCAAGTTGGAGCTCAGTGCCCTTCTGCAAGTTCGTTCGAGCCTTACTGTCCTGTCCACCTCTCAATGTCTTTCAGAGTTTTTAACATCTCTTTTAAATCACTCTCCAGTTTCCTGTCTGCGTGTAAGTTTTCCTAGGAAGCGCCCACTATTTTTTGACCGTAAGTTAGGGGTTAGGACCCGGAACCAGTAATTTTGCCATTGTTTATTCAATTTTCTTAATTGAAAATGCATCAAGTTGATTTGGTTCGTAATTTCTTTGGCGTTGGTTGTTAACTCTTTCCATGTGTATTATGTGAACAGACAGGAGAGTTTAACGTGGGACAAGGAAGCGTGCAGGGTTTTTGTAGGATCTTTTTTTCTGGGGTATTCTATGCTGCAGAGTAAAATTATTTTTATTAATTTATTTATTTTTTGTGTGGTTTAAATGTACGCCCGCCTTCACAATTTGATTAGTACTGCTTCTGGAAATTGCTACAGCTGATTTTGCCGCCGCAGTAGTTAAATGTTACTGTTGTCATCACAATTACAGCAGTGTAACAAGTTGATCCTTTGAAAGGGCAGTAATTCGGAAATATGTTTTTGGGCAAAGTAGATTATGAGTTTACTACTTGTATACCTGATTAAGCTGAGGGTTGTTTGACGTTAGAATAGAAACATATCCTTTTTTATTTTGAGTGACAGAGTACAGGAAGGCGTGCGAACGCTTTTATCTGAAATGCTGAGATGTATTTATTCTGTACTGTTTTTGAGCTGTGTTCAAAAACAGCGGAGCCTCGTTGTGGGATTTTTCGCGGGACTAGAGTGTGTGATCCCGGAGAGGAGAAAGAGGGATTCGGGGCGGGTTGGAGCCTGGAGTGGTGAACGCTGTGTGTGTGTGTTTTTGAGTGATGTATGCCTACGTAGTGCTTTGAATAATGTCGACTTATATTTCAATGTGTGTGTAAAACATATTTGATTAATGCAAAAAATTTTTTTTTTAGTTTAGAGATTTGTGAAGCTGTTGTAAAGCCTATTATAAGTGCCAGGTAGGACAGGCCATATTATGATTAACTGCAGTATAGGATTTATGAAGCTGTTGTGAAGCTATTATGAGTGTCGTGAGGACTTTAGGCCATAATTTATGTGAACTGCTGGGTGCAGTATTATAAGTGAGTCATGAGGACTTTAGGCCATAATGTATGTGAACTGCTGGGTGCAGTATTATAAGTGAGTCGTGAGGACTTTAGGCCATAATTTATGTGAACTGCTGGGTGCAGTATTATAAGTGAGTCATGAGGACTTTAGGCCATAATTTATGTGAACTGCTGGGTGCAGTATTATAAGTCTAGCGCAGAGATGAGTCGTGAGGACTTTAGGCCATTATTTATGTGAACTGCTGGGTGCAGTATTATAAGTGAGTCATGAGGACTTTAGGCCATAATTTATGTGAACTGCTGGGTGCAGTATTATAGCGCAGTGTTATAGCGCATTGATGAGTCGTGAGGACTTTAGGCCTTGATATAGATCTGCTGATGAATGTTGAAGAGTATTGTATTGCAATGACTTGTAATGTGACTGTGTGTATATCAATGTAAACGTGATCGTGCTGTGACTTAATAAATCGACATTTAAATTACACCAGATGTTTACGGCCATCCATGACTATTATTTACGTACCTGTGTTGTGAGTGACTGTTCTACCACACACTCACTAATACATACCTAACACAGATACGACGGCACACCTACGCCACCCATACACCGTTAATATTCATCCTCGGTAACAGTGGTGGACCAGTTCAAATTGGAATGAATGGATATGACATTCGCGTATCAAGAGTTTCTCTAACTTGAGAGAGTATTTAACAGACGGAAGGATAAAATCGTTATCGATACAGTCCACATATCTGTATCATTTGATAGATTTGTTTTCGGGTTCTGACACCCGCAACAGTCGTTTTGAGAGAACTTCATGCGTGACCTGAATCTCATGTGCTTCAAACCGTGACCTGGTTTGTATGCCACATGTGTGGCGCATTTGGGAAACGCCTTATTCGTGGTAACAATCAGCTTTATAGCACTGTCGGTGACGTCCTGTGTCGTGCCTGTGGAAAACAACAACGTCTGTAGTCTACATTTGCTATCAGATGTGCAGCGAAATTATCAAGCAGCGAGCCAGCAGTTTATGAGGTGATACAACGTCTGAAGGATAGCGTGTACAAGTCGAGTGTATGTGCAGTTGTACCAGTCATTTTGCAAGTATAGCTCGAGTCAAGAGCGGGTTTGCTGTGTTCCTGTTACGATCATCATGTGCTCCTATGCAGTATTCGAGCACATACCTTACTAAAGCGAGGACCTGAAGGGAAGAGAATCTAGATCCAATACCTTTCGGCGATAGACTGTTTTAGCGTCAGAATTATGTGATATTTAAAGTCTTGGCGGAAGGGAATGGAAAATTGACAGATAAGTGATTTTCTTTTTGTTCTGTAAAGTGTGTCATGTCACTCATGTCCTCAGGCCTTCTGAATTCTATGCATTTTTTTAAAATTCTGTTGTTGTTGTTGTTGTTTATGTCTATAGTGACATATGAGTAGAATTTAATGCATAAGTAGTTTATGGCTATTAACATGTGGTATTGACTACCATGATATGGATATGACAATATAGAGGTTCTTTGAACAGAAATTGATCTGACAGTAATTAGGAAAGGTTGCAATTTGTTGTATGGTTATTTAGCTGTCAGAAGTAAAAGGTTCATTGATACATATATAGTGATCTCAATAAATAAGTCACTATGGATGATGATGAAATGGATCCTGATAATATGTGGCCTTTATTGGAGTATTTATTTCAAGAGGGTAAAAATTTTCATAGATTAAAAGGACCAGAACTGGAAGCACACGTGATGGACGGATTGTTGGTCAGTGCGTCGAGAGCACTAAGAGATTTTGCTGAGAATAGATTTCAGTCCATCCCTCATTTAAGAATGGCTAGGAATTTAGCAAGGTTGCTGCTGTTAGACCTTCGTGTATTTGTGTATAAGAATATTCATGTTGAACACGACAATATATTGAAGGGGATACACAATATAATTGCTGACAATCAGGAAAAGAAGCTAGAAGATGAGGAAGTAAGAGTCAACAGACAGGAAGAAAAAAATTGCTTAAAGGGTAAAGCTGAAGAGAATGAACTTAAGGAAAAATTAGCTAAACTTACAAGTGATTTAAATAGATCAAACCTGGAACTTGCTAGAGTACAAGCAAGTTTGGATTCTTCACTATTGAAGGTTAAAGAATTGGAGGTCCAGATAAAAGTTAAGCATGTGGAGGTGGAAAACCTTACACAAGAGATCCAACGAAGAAAAGACATGTATGAAAAAAAAAATTAAAAGCGGAAACCAATGAGCGAGAAGGATTATACAATGTAATGATACATGATGTATGTTTTTGATAAACTCAAGAAGAGAAGAAATACTGTATTTTCCAGGGGAAGTCGATGAGTTAGTGAATAATAATAATGGTTGAGAATGAAACACAGTCAATAAAGGTAAACTAAAGAGCCTCGATGGAAAGAGAGACATTGGTAGCAGTTGACGGTGCAGAAAGAGAAGGTTGCTAAACTATGAGACAATTTGCTACGCTAGAATATCTATTGCGATTTTGCTATTTAATTTTATGGGTTTAAGTAGGGAAGAATACTTAATTCTACGCACTTTTTAGTCATAGAGGTTTGGGCATTTAATTCCTGAAAGTGGGTAAATTGAATTGCACATATGATGAAAACCTTACTCTTATCTAACATTTGGGCCTTGGATGTTAAAAAAAGAACCTGTAATAAGATACATGCTTGAAGATGTATTTGGCTCAGCTAAAAAAGGGGTTAAAGGAAATAAAGTCCCAATATGAAGTGTTCAAAAAAATTTAGCAAACAAAATCGCCTAGTGCTAAGGTATAATATAGACCAAAAAATTTTTGTCCGCTCCTTAAATAACCAATTAACCCGTTTTCAGCAAAAGAGGCCGAAAGAAACACCGTAACAATGGCTTAGAAAGTTCCGAACAAGCTCTTGCAAAGTTGCCTCAAAATTACCCCCAAATTCAATCACTGTAAACTTTAGGTGGTTAAAGATTGGTCAAAACACCACATAATAAAAGTGTCAAGTACAAGTTTGGAGGGTCCAGATAAAAAAGGTCAAAGAGTCGGCAGTGAGGTTCATAATGAAAGATTATCTGTGAGAGTTCACTTGTCAGGTTCAAAGTTCTCAAGAGATTAAAACGAAAACAGAAATGTATAAAATCTCAAAATCCGGCCCTCTAAAAAAAATGAGCGAAATAAAAAATATCACAAAAAAAAAATGATAGAAAATGATGTAAAAATGTTTGTGAAAAAACTTGAAAGTAAGAAGAATACTGTTTGTATTTCCAGGGGAAGTCGAAACTAGTGAATAATAATAATGGTCTCCCCCACCGAAATGGGAGAATGAAAAACACAGTCAATAAAGGTAAATAAAAGCAGGATTGGAAAAGATGAGACATTGGTAGAGTTGACCCGGCTGAGAAAGAGAAGTTGCTAAGATTGAGAAAAGCAGAAGAAGGTTTGCAGAGTTTTGGCTCTTAATGATTTAAATAAGAAACTTAGTCAAGAGATTGCGCATAGAGATATTGAAATTGCAGAGGCACAGAAAATAAAACAAAGTAAATGGCCTGCTTGACATTCGTCTTGGATAAAAAAATGTGGTCTTCTGTCAATGTTGACAGTGATAGACAGAAAGTTGCGAAAAAAGTCAGCCCCATCCCCGTTTTCCTCATAGAGAGGCCATACATGGTAAACATAGAACTTTTCGTGGGAGATACAACTTCCCTAGTGCTAGTGGTACTAGTGACTCTATTGATAATTCTTGGCGTCAGGCTAATAAAGATTCTTGTGTTTCAGCCAGTTCTATTGATTACGAAAAGAAATGTGAGAAATTGAAAGTTAAGGCTCCTAAAATCAATCACGTGTTTACTGTTGCAGATTCTGATAAACTTGTAACAGGGAATAAACATAGTACTATATTTTCCAGGAATGAAACCCACTATGGGCAGGAAAATAAACATTCTAAGGGCTCAGTTACTTGTCAAACTCAGCACAGCCAGTTTGACGGGATTGGTAAACATATTCCCATAGGTGAAAAGAAGAACATTGATAGTAAGAGATATAATCACAAGATTAGACAGTACCAAGGGAGTTTATCAAGTGGTAATTGATTCTCCAAGGAATTGTAAACAATTTAGCGGATTTCAACATTTTGATCCGAAGAATTCTGTAAGTTATAGTAGAAATAACTGTAAGAAAAACTATCAATCTGGTAATGATTTTGCTACTAGAAAGCAAGTCTTGTCTAGTGGACATTTTTGTCAAAGAAGATATGTTAACAACAACAATGCTAACTTGGGTTATAGACATAACATTTGTCATAATAGAGGAATTGACAAGAATATAAAGAGAGATAATAGCTCTTCACATGTTTCTCTACATAACTTGACTCAGCAAAAGTCTAGAGTCATTGTTTGTAAACAAAGCAACTGTAGTAATAAATATTTTCACCCGGTAACAAATAAAAAGCGCAAGTATGCTAACTTTGCTCAACATAAGCTCAGAGTCAGTTGTGATAGAGATAAGCAATGGTAAAACAATAACACTGGTGTTTTCAATACTATAGCTGATGATGAGTTGTTTCATCACGAGAAAGTGTCTCGGTGTTGTGAATGTAAACATTTTGTTTCAGCCTACGGCAGTGAATGTCTTCTGTGATGTCTAGAGATTATAAAAGAAGAGCTGAAGGCATCGTGAAAGGACCATTGCTTTACAAGGACCAAAGTACAGGGTAATTGTCATTGTGACTTCTACGTTTTTTCTCATTAGATTGTACCATTCATTAAAATGGAAATTTTCATTCATATATTTTGACAGAAGCGACTTTGCGATAACAGTCAAGGCTCCTGTGTCATATTAGTAGTGAGAAAAGTGGGTCAACTCAGCATCCGTGTGTGCATTCAAGCGCAACTTGTTATGCGTCCCACTAAACATCTGATGTTTTGCTTGCTCAGGGTCAGGACATGTTGACAGGAAAGCGAGAGATTTCCATCTGATTTTTTATTTATTTATGTAAACAGTAAATATTTTCTTTTGTATTTGTTAGTATAATAAATGATATGTTCCTGATTTGCAATAACATGTAATTTCGTTTGAAATATTTAATGCATCATTTGATTGCCATGATTTTTTTGTTTTTATTGTTAGCTATATTCCATTGTTGAACTTGCAGTGGTTTGTTTTGGTTTGTTGTTTTTGTAGCAGTTTTGTTAGGATAACTTTTTGTACATGTTGAGTTTGCAAGCCCTATGCACAAAACTCATTAGTTGTAATGGTGCAATAATTACTTCTAGATAATTCATGAGCACTTGAATTTTTTCTCATATGTTTTATGTGATGTATATTTTTTGAAGAAAAAAAACTTACATTTGTTAATGTGTGTTTGTTTAGAGATAGATTGTTTATATGTACTTCATTTTCTTAAAGTATATTTCATTGTTAGTTTATTTACTTTAGCCTTGAATTGGTTGTAAAGGAAATATTTTTTATGTAACTTAGTGCTACGAAACTTTTTTGTATTTTTTTTTGAAAATGTATTTTTTGAACGGTGTAATATTTTTTCTGTACCAATGTTAATCTGTATATTATGATTAGTAATGTGTAGTAACATTAGTTCCTTGCAATTGTTTTTTGATATTTGATGTATTTTTCTGTATTTAGCGCGTGACTTTGAGTCATTGCAAACCTTTTAATAGCGTTTTATTTTTGTTTGTGTAATACCTTATATAATTTATTAGTTATGTATAAGTTTTATAATTTAGGTAAATTACATATTATTCTTTTTGTCATAAGTTTTTACTTGTGTTGTTAGTATAGATTTACTTTGTTATTTTGTGTTATAATTTTTTATCGTAGTTGTATTAACTTATATTATATGATGTGTGATTTAAATAGTTATTGTAAGGTATTGTTACAACTTTTTCTACATGTGCATCTTTACTTTTCATCTGTCCTTGTTGACTATTCGTCATCCCTTTACATCTTTTCTGTTGTCCTTTCAGCATGATCTGATATGTTGTTTATACTTCCGTGTTTCATCTTTGTCTCACTTTATGCTTCGTGTATACTTTTTTCTGTTACGCTACTTAGACTTTCATTCTTTGTATTGTTCAAGTAATGATGTAACTTTAGATCAGTGATAGTTGTATTTGCTTTACATGATTTGACATTGTGATATTATTTGTTGTTTTTCATATGATGATTTCATATTTTACTTCTTTTCGAATTATACTTTGTTTGCTTGATATTATCATTTCTATTACTATTGTTTGTTGCTTGTTTGAGTATTATTGTATATGCTTAACTTAGTTCTGTAATAGATTAATTTTGAGATACTTAGCTTGGTTTTCTAATAGATTAATTTTAGTAATCATACGTTGGATGATTGTTATTTACTTTACATTTACTGCTAATATTTTGTAGATATACTATTTCTGACTTATCATAAGATGAATTTTGTAAAACTGTAGTGAAATTGACAGAGATACAACGGTAAAATACCTCCAAAGATAACATGTAAGGATAAAAACATAATGCGTAGGCTGCTGATAGTACATGATCGCCCAGACCGCGGGTCATCACCCTCCATAAAAATTGACTTGCTAGACAGGAGGGGAACGGCGGATAAAAAGGAAAAAATATGACTGGAAAGATTGCGTGAGACTAGAAAGGCTAAGGAGACGCAATTGGGGGGGATGGAGGAAAGTAAAAATTTACGTCCCCAAATTGACACGAGGTACGGAAATGGACGCTTTTGCGATACCAAGCCCTTGATTTGAATTCAGCGGCTAAACGCAGATGTTGAAATATTACAAAATTTAAAAAGTAACTTTTTCATAATATTAATGTTAGGAATATAAAAATTAGCTGGCCGGATGGCCCATTCTGAGCAGTGAACTAATATGTTCTTAATTTTACAGACGGATAGATAATATTGAAGATAATGACAAAAGACAGTGTTGTTCACATCAACGACAGACTGTATGGAATAAAAAGTGTCGCTATTTGCACAAAAAAACACGACCTTGAGAAGCAGGTGTTCAAATCAACTTAGTAGGGAAGCGAAGGGACATTGGTGGGAGCTGTGTCTAAATATAACTTTTAACGACAAAATTTTGGAGGGGAGAGAAAGGTTGGTTCAAAAATCAAGTACATTTTTGTAAAAAACGCAAGTAGAGACGGACAGACTAACAGATAAAAATCCATACTTGACTGAAGCATGACTGAAATGACTTTAGTGTAGGAAATTTGAAATTCAAAAAAACCTAGGCAGTGATTGGCCACAGACAAGCATATTGTCGGCGCTTAGACGCGGATTTGGGGTCATTTCTCAATAGTTGTTCAGTGATAGACACAGAAAACGCAAGTGTGGTGATTTCCAAATGAAATAAAGTGAAATAAGTTCAGGGACGCCATACTATAGCCAGCAGCTCAGCTGAGTTTTGCTAGCATTTCTGTGTTCTTTATTCATAATCTGGTAAGATTGAAATTATTTCTTTGTATATTTTGAATATTGTTTAATGTTCGAGTGATTTGATACTGCCATATCGAAATCTAGCCTTACAAACAAGTAGGGATTTGCTCTAGACCCCCCGCCCCAGTTCAGGGTCTAGGGACCAACAATATACATAAACTCCAACAAGGGTTAGGAAAGACAGATCAAGTGTTGAGAATAATGAAACATATTACCTATCCACTTTTAGGGAAGGAAACTAATAAATATTTTTCAGAATCTATAGTCTGGGAGGACCTATCTGATGTAAAACCACCATGGTAAATGTGCTGTTTGGTCAGAGAGATCTGACCTGTCTGTATGATGTGGTTGTTGTGTCAGTGTTGTGTCCAGACGTGGGTAGAGAATAGAATTTTGACACATAGCCAATACTTTGATTGCAGAGCTGTGAGTTTCAGCTGTCAACAAGGCGGTGTCTATCCAGTTGGTGATTTTACTCGAGTGTATCTGTGCAGTACGTTGTGACAGAGACCACTATTATTGCCCGCCAGCACGGAGAGGTGGGACCACCAGATTTCAGCACCAGAGCTACTTCTTCAAGATGAGTGAGCCTCTGGTCTGCTGGAAGTTCACCAACGCCTTTTAGTTGCTAATACCCCATAAAATTCCTGCAATTTACTGGACACTGTGTAGTCAATATAGACAGGTGTGATGAGGCCACCCCAACAGCACAAGCATTAACTATCCTCCCAAGTAGATGACTACTAGAACATTTTAATAAAACTAACTAGTCTAGTACTTATATATGTACACTCTTGCATTTATTATGTAACATTCCATGCATTTTTTTTTCATTAATTTTAAATCCTTTTCCTAAAAAAAGTTCTGGTCAACATAAAACTTGATCCAGAACAAATAAATGTAATATAATTCTATCAAAAAATTTTACACACGTGAGTTAGTTCAGTGTATTTTAACATTTGTTAATATTATTAGTCTTCTTAAATATCTGTGGGTGTATCTATAACTATCACACCACACTACATATCATTACCCTAGACACTTTACGTAGCCACATTCATTAAGAAAAAAATTAAGTGTGAGGTCGTAGTGGTAGCAAGAAAGGCCTTCTGACAATTCACAACTACATTTTATCTCAGGAGCCTTCACAGCTGGCCTCATACATTACATTTAGTAACATCACCATCATACAATACCATCAAACCCACTACATACATTGGGGTCTTGTCCAGGGATAATTAGCCCAACAGTAATATTAGGATCTCCTGGTTGGAGAAATAAAATTAGGAAAAAAAATTGTGAAATTCCCTTTAAAATTAAAAGTGTCCCTGCAGATAAAAGTTGGTGAATCTTCACAGCCAGTGATAACTAATTAGTTAACTGGTTAGTTAGAATTAGTTAGACTATAGTCATAAGAAGTACTTAGTGTATTTACTGGTTAGAGATTTAGCTTGTATATTATTATATTGTCTAAAAAGTATGGCGGAGCTAGCAAAATTCCGATCAGCTGCTGTGCTGACCGCAAAGGAGATGGGAATGGATGGTCAAATTTTAATTCAATATGTAACGGCTGAATGTGATAAATATATTGAAAGGGAAGATAGAAAGTTAGCTGAAGAAAAGAGGTTACAAATTGAGGCTGAGATTAAGAGGCTGCAGATTGAGGCAGAAGAAAAACGACAGCAAAGGGAGGCAGAAGAAAAACGACAGCAAAGGGAGGCAGAAGAAAAAAGGTTGACTGCCGAATTGAGGCAGAAGATAGAAGGTTGCAGAGGGAGCACGAATTACGACTAAGGGAGCTGGAATTACAAGGCCCGGCTCCTGAAAATGGTGCCAGCCCTTTTGCCTCAGATGCTACGCCCAGTCTGGGAGCCTCAAACTCAGCTATGGGGTTTCATTTAGACCATTTTGTTGAAAAAGACGATGACATAGAGGGGTACCTAGGACGTTTTGAGTTATTAGCTACTACACATGGGTTAGAGAGAGAGAGGTGGAGTTTAAAGCTATCACAGGGATTGAGAGGTACTTCTTATGAAGTATTTGCCAAAATGAACAGGGAAGACCAAGACAATTATGACATGTTAAAGCAGGCTTTGTTATTAAGGTACGAGAAGAATGGTGAATTTTATCGTAAGAAATTTAGAAATGCCAAACTGTTGTCTGGGGAGACATACCACCAATTCTCTGCTAGACTAGAAACCTATTTGGAGAAATGGACGGCTCTGGGGAAGACCCAAGATCTTAAAGAAATGATCATGATTGAGCAATTGAGAGAGTCCATGGCTCCAGACATGAGAAAATTTCTCATGGAACAAGGTGCAGAGAAGTTGGGGGAAATTTTAAATGTTGCTGAGAGGTATCAGGCAGCTCAGGCAGAGGTAAGTGGTGCTAAAAAGAAGCACATAGACAATTTTAAAGCTCCACAGCAATTTAATAAATTTGATAATAGAGAGCAGGGAAATAAAGGTAGGACAAACTTTGAGCGGCCAAGAAATGACTATCGCGACAGAAACTCACAGTTCAATGACCAAAAGTTCAATGAAAGAAAACCGTTGAACCAAGGAAAAAGATGGTGTAAATGGTGCAAGAAGGATAACCATAACACCGAATTTTGTAGAAGGAAACCTTCAAACATTGCTGCAATGAAGTCGGGGACGCGAAGATTAAAGGTTAATCCTAATGGACAACAGGAACCTTATCACCCCCCAGTTTGTGAGGATGTTATTTGTAATGGGGTCACCATAAGGTGCCTTTATGATACAGGTTTGGATTATGATTCAGTTGTGAAGTCTAGCCTAGTGGACCCAAGTCAGTATACCACAGAAACAGTGGAAATACAAGGGGCGACTAAGGACATACCACTCATGACACTTCCCATCGCAAGGATAACGGTGAAAACTCGCTATGTGGAGGGAGAAATCAGAGCAGCAGTGATAGATGAACCAATCTACCCTCTGATATTGGGGTGTAGATACGTCTTCTTGGGGAATCCCGAGAAACCTGTGATCATGGCGACAGTGCAGACCAGGTCACAGAAGAAGGAGGAAGAAGGTGAACCTATAAATGCTCATCCAGAGGAGATGAGGAAGGCGCAGGCTGAGGATAGGACACTCAAGCCCTGTTTTAAAAAATTGCCCAAATGCCACACACCTCCGAGCAAGGGGAATATTTCATGAAGAACAAACTCTTATACAGGAAGACAGGAACTAGATCCCCTGGTCACGGACAGTTAGTTCTTCCCAAGATATATAGGGCAAACTTAATAAGGAGCTTACATGTTGGAACAGATGGTGACCATGAGAAAGTCGGTACCATCTGCCAAAAGATTGCTCGAAAATATACTATTGGCCCGACGTAAATGTCGATGTTGAAAACTTTGTAGAAGCATGTGGCGTATTTCATGAGGGAACACCCACAAAGGGAAAATATGTGCAGGACCTAGAAACGCCACGGGGCAACTTTAGGCCTGAAAGAAAAAACTAATTATACTCGGGTAGACAAAGTGGAATGGGAGCCCCCTTTTCACACCCAGTCTTCACTTGAATGGATTAACATGGCCACTATGCGAAGAGTACAAAGAAGAAATTTTACCCAGGATAAGATGACAATCCCTCGGTCAGACTTATATAAACTGGAAGAACAGACAAGAGAGCGAAGATCTCTCATAAACAATCTTAAGTGGGGAGACAAACCCCAGAGAAAAATTGGTAGTGGTCGATTTGTGAGTGATGATTCTAGGAAGAAAAGTCCTCATTATAGAGCTTCTAATGGACGGGACCCGATGGGTTCCATGAAAAATAAGTATGATAAATTAAAGATCCAGATGTAACTCTATTAAGGACCTGGACAGATGAGAAGGCGGAAGAGACTGTTACCTCATCGTATCAATACGTGAACGAACTGACCACTCGTTTGAAAGCTGGATGGAAACTGGCAAATGATAATTTGAAGCAAGCCAGGAAGAAACATGCAGCATATTTTAATAGGAAGGCAAAGGACAGGGAACTGGCAGTCGGAGAGAAGGTGCTGCTTCTACTACCCGGAAGCCAGAATAAATTACAAATTGGTTGGCAAGGTCCATATACGGTTCTAGAGAAGGTGTCTAGAACAAACTATAAAATTGACAAAAAGGGGAAGGAGAAAGTTTATCATGTAAACCTGTTAAAGAAGTATCTGGACAGACCACTCCAGGAAAGCACCCCCCCTTATTGACCTTGGCTATTGCAACCCAGATGCAAAAGGAACCACTCACCTCACATGAATACCCATTACATCCTTGTGAAACCGCAGCACAGGTAAAAGTCAGTAAGCACCTGACTAAAAACCAGAGGGAGAGAGTTCAACAGGTTCTGGAGGAACATACAGATGTATTAACAGATAAACCAGGCCATACAAATTTGCTACAGTATGACATGAAACTGGTAGACTCAAACCCAATCTGTATGAGAGCCTATTCTATTCCGTTCGCGAAGGAGAAGGCATTGAAGGAAGAAATAGAGTATTTGTTGAAGGAGGGGATTATTTCGCACAGTGAATCATCTTTTAGTTCTAGTGTCGTTTTGTTGAGAAAACCGTCTGGGGAACACAGACTGTGCATAGATTACAGGAAACTGAATGCTGTCACAGAAGGACAAGTGGATCCATTACCAGACACAAAACAGTTATTTGCCAGACTGAACAAGGCAAAATACTTTTCAAAGGTGGATCTTAGTAAAGGCTATTACCAGATCCCAGTGAAGCCTGAAGTGAGACCTTATTTGGCTTTTAGCACTTCGGATGGACATTATGAATTCAATATGCTACCATTCGGACTGAAAAATGCTCCGAGTGTGTTTTCAAGGATGATGCGCAAATTGTTGGATCCCCTGAATAACCCATGTATCACGAATTTCATGGATGATATTCTCGTCGCCACAGAGACATTTGAAGAACACATTGAAGCTCTGGAGATGTTGTTTGATAGACTTCGGGAGGCGAACTTAACTGCTAGGCCAACAAAATGTTGTATTGGATGCAAAGAGTTGGAATTCTTGGGACACACTGTATATCAGGGTAATATGACCCCTGATCCTAAGAACTTGGAAAAACTGCAGAGAGCACCTAGGCCGCAAACAAAAAAGGACGTGCGATCATTTGTGTCGTTATGCGGATTTTATCAGAAATACATCAAGAATTTTAACGCTATTTGTGCTCCTCTGACTGATCTGACTCGCAAGGGACTTCCAGATAAAATTATTTGGACTGCACAATGTGAACTAGCGTTCCAAGAGTTAAAGGAAAAACTCACTAGCAAGCCTATTCTCAAACTGCCTGATTTGACACAGGACTTTGTCTTAAGAACCGATGCAAGTAATGTAGGACTAGGAGGGGCTTTGTTGCAAAGATCATCTTCACCTGATGGGGAACTGAAACCAGTCGCTTATGCAAGCCGTAAATTGAATAAGGCGGAACAAGGATACTCCACAAGCGAAAAAGAATGTTTAGCGTTAATCTGGGCAATAAAGAAGTTTCAAATCTATCTGTATGGTAGGACATTTGTGGTGGAGACGGACCATCAGCCTCTCGTATTCTTATCTCAGGCTAAGCATGAAAACGCAAGATTGCTGAGGTGGTCTTTATTGCTTCAACCTTATCAGTTCAGTATCCAATATATCCCAGGCAAATTGAATGTCGGTGCAGATTTCCTCAGTCGGCACCCCTGTGATCAAAATTAGAGTAGTGGCAGACGTGAGGAGTAATTTTACCTATGTGTATCGCTGGTTTTGGAACTTGCCATAGGCATGTTTTCAAGTGGGGAGATGTGTAGTGAAATTGACAGAGATACAACGGTAAAATACCTCCAAAGATAACATGTAAGGATAAAAACATAATGCGTAGGCTGCTGATAGTACATGATCGCCCAGACCGCGGGTCATCACCCTCCATAAAAATTGACTTGCTAGACAGGAGGGGAACGGCGGATAAAAAGGAAAAAATATGACTGGAAAGATTGCGTGAGACTAGAAAGGCTAAGGAGACGCAATTGGGGGGGGGGGGGGGGGTGGAGGAAAGTAAAAATTCACGTCCCCAAATTGACACGAGGTACGGAAATGGACGCTTTTGCGATACCAAGCCCTTGATTTGAATTCAGCGGCTAAACGCAGATGTTGAAATATTACAAAATTTAAAAAGTAACTTTTTCATAATATTAATGTTAGGAATATAAAAATTAGCTGGCCGGATGGCCCATTCTGAGCAGTGAACTAATATGTTCTTAATTTTACAGACGGATAGATAATATTGAAGATAATGACAAAAGACAGTGTTGTTCACATCAACGACAGACTGTATGGAATAAAAAGTGTCGCTATTTGCACAAAAAAACACGACCTTGAGAAGCAGGTGTTCAAATCAACTTAGTAGGGAAGCGAAGGGACATTGGTGGGAGCTGTGTCTAAATATAACTTTTAACGACAAAATTTTGGAGGGGAGAGAAAGGTTGGTTCAAAAATCAAGTACATTTTTGTAAAAACGCAAGTAGAGACGGACAGACTAACAGATAAAAATCCATACTTGACTGAAGCATGACTGAAATGACTTTAGTGTAGGAAATTTGAAATTCAAAAAAACCTAGGCAGTGATTGGCCACAGACAAGCATATTGTCGGCGCTTAGACGCGGATTTGGGGTCATTTCTCAATAGTTGTTCAGTGATAGACACAGAAAACGCAAGTGTGGTGATTTCCAAATGAAAGAAAGTGAAATAAGTTCAGGGACGCCATACTATAGCCAGCAGCTCAGCTGAGTTTTGCTAGCATTTCTGTATTCTTTATTCATAATCTGGTAAGATTGAAATTATTTCTTTGTATATTTTGAATATTGTTTAATGTTCGAGTGATTTGATACTGCCATATCGAAATCTAGCCTTACAAACAAGTAGGGATTTGCTCTAGACCCCCCGCCCCAGTTCAGGGTCTAGGGACCAACAATATACATAAACTCCAACAAGGGTTAGGAAAGACAGATCAAGTGTTGAGAATAATGAAACATATTACCTATCCACTTTTAGGGAAGGAAACTAATAAATATTTTTCAGAATCTATAGTCTGGGAGGACCTATCTGATGTAAAACCACCATGGTAAATGTGCTGTTTGGTCAGAGAGATCTGACCTGTCTGTATGATGTGGTTGTTGTGTCAGTGTTGTGTCCAGACGTGGGTAGAGAATAGAATTTTGACACATAGCCAATACTTTGATTGCAGAGCTGTGAGTTTCAGCTGTCAACAAGGCGGTGTCTATCCAGTTGGTGATTTTACTCGAGTGTATCTGTGCAGTACGTTGTGACAGAGACCACTATTATTGCCCGCCAGCACGGAGAGGTGGGACCACCAGATTTCAGCACCAGAGCTACTTCTTCAAGATGAGTGAGCCTCTGGTCTGCTGGAAGTTCACCAACGCCTTTTAGTTACTAATACCCCATAAAATTCCTGCAATTTACTGGACACTGTGTAGTCAATATAGACAGGTGTGATGAGGCCACCCCAACAGCACAAGCATTAACTATCCTCCCAAGTAGATGACTACTAGAACATTTTAATAAAACTAACTAGTCTAGTACTTATATATGTACACTCTTGCATTTATTATGTAACATTCCATGCATTTTTTTCATTAATTTTAAATCCTTTTCCTAAAAAAAGTTCTGGTCAACATAAAACTTGATCCAGAACAAATAAATGTAATATAATTCTATCAAAAAATTTTACACACGTGAGTTAGTTCAGTGTATTTTAACATTTGTTAATATTATTAGTCTTCTTAAATATCTGTGGGTGTATTTATAAATTATCACACCACACTACATATCATTACCCTAGACACTTTACGTAGCCACATTCATTAAGAAAAAAATTAAGTGTGAGGTCGTAGTGGTAGCAAGAAAGGCCTTCTGACAATTCACAACTACATTTTATCTCAGGAGCCTTCACAGCTGGCCTCATACATTACATTTAGTAACATCACCATCATACAATACCATCAAACCCACTACAAAAACATATGTTAGAACTCCATTATCTTTTAAATTTTTTCGTTTTGGGAGTTAATTTTCAAAAAAATGATAGAATCATTTTTTTTCTCCCGGGTGTGTGGGAAACTGTAACAAGTTGATCCTTTGAAAGGGCAGTAATTCGGAATATGTTTTTGGGCAAAGTAGATTATGAGTTACAATACTTGTATACCTGATTAAGCTGAGGTTTGTTTAACGTTATAATAGAAACATATCCTTTTATTTTGAGTGACAGAGTACAGGAAAACGTGCGAACGCTTTTATCTCAAATGCTGAGATGTATTTATTCTGTACTGTTTTTGAGCTGTGTTCAAAAACAGCGGAGTCTCGTGTTTGGGTTTTTTTGGCGGGACTAGAGTGTGTGATCCCGGAGAGGAGAAGAGGGATTCGGGGCGTTGGACCTGGAGTGGTCAACGCTGTGTGTGTGTGTTTTTGATGATTTATGCCTACGTAGTGCTTTGAATAATGTCGACTTATATTTCAATGTGTGTGTACAACATATTTGATTAACTGCAGTATAGAGATTTGTGAAGCTGTTGTAAAGCTATTATAAGTCCAGGTAGGACAGGCCATATTTGATTAACTGCAGTATAGAGATTTATGAAGCTGTTGTGAAGCTATTATGAGTCGTGAGGACTTTAGGCTATAATTTATGTGAACTGCTGAGTGCAGTATTATAAGTGAGTCATGAGGACTTTAGGCCATAATTTATGTGAACTGCTGGGTGCAGTATTATAAGTGAGTCGTGAGGACTTTAGGCCATTATTTATGTGAACCGCTGGGTGCAGCATTATAAGTGAGTCATGAGGACTTTAGGCCATAATTTATGTGAACTGCTGGGTGCAGTATTATAGTGCAGTATTATAAGTCTAGCGCAGAGATGAGTCGTGAGGACTTTAGGCCATTATTTATGTGAACTGCTGGGTACAGTATTATAAGTGAGTCATGAGGACTTTAGGCCATAATTTATGTGAACTGCTGGGTGCAGTATTATAGCGCAGTGTTATAGCGCAGAGATGAGTCGTGAGGACTTTAGGCCTTGATATAGATCTGCTGATGAATGTTGAAGAGTATTGTATTGCAATGACTTGTAATGTGACTGTGTGTATATCAATGTAAACGTGATCGTGCTGTGACTTAATAAATCGTCATTAAATGTCACCAGGCGTTTACCACAGTCCATGATTCTTATGTACGTGCCTTGTGGTGTGAGTGTCTACCCTATCACACACACACTTGCAATATTCTACACGTCGTAACAAGTGACCAGTATCATCAAACAATTTAATAGTATCATCTTCGGGGAGTATCAAGCAGTAACTACTGTTACTGCTACATCTAATGTTACTGACGCTTCAGTTATAGTGCCTCCTTGTTGCATCTTCTTTTGCGCACCACGACGTGTTCACTAATGTTCCATGCGGTGTCGTACCGTTCACAAAACTCTTCGTTTGAGCACGACAGCGATTCACATAAGCGAACACGTCGTGGTGCGCAAAAGAAGATGCAACACCCCTGTAGTTCCGGGGGGGGGGGGGGGGTCGGGGGGGGGGGGGGGGTCTGTTACGATACAAAGAAAGAATGGGACTAATACTCCCTCAGGCATGTCGTAAGGTGCGACTAGTATGAGCTTGGGCTGGCAACGTCATCATGTAAAAACACATTGGTAGAGAAACCGTCGGTGTAAGACCACGTGACTGCTTGCATTGTGCAGGCTTCCTACTACAGTGGTAGTCCCACGCTCTATAGGAGAGGGGGGGGGGGGGGTTAGGACAACGATGGTAATGATGATGATAGAGGTACAAAGTTACTGTTGCCATTACTACTACCAGCGGAAATAATGTTACTGTTGTCATTACTACTATTAGCGGAAATAATGTTACTGCTGCAGCTAATATTACTGAGGCGGGAGTTACTGTTGATAGTATTACAAAGGAGTCTTTGTTATGGAATCACCAGGGTATGAGATGTTGAGGGAGAACTCGTGTAGAAGAAAAATGGAGACAGAAATGACAATAATAGGGAAGACCTGGAGCTGGTGGTACGTAACATGGAGTTGGTGGGGCGTAGCGTGGAGCTGGTGGCACGCAACGTGGAGCTGGTGGCACGCAACATGGCGCTGGTGGCACGCAACGTGGCGCTGGTGGCAAGCAACATGGAGCTGGTGGAATGCAACATGGAGCTGGTGACACGCAACATGGAGCTGGTGACACGCAACATGGAGCTGGTGACACGCAACATGGAGCTGGTGACACCGAACAGGAGGACCTATATGTGCTTGTTGAAGGCCTATGCTCCGTGGGTAGCTAAAAGGTATTGATTGATTCGAATTACAATGTTACTGTTAGCATTACTACTTTTGCAGCATGGCCGTGTCGGCTCCATGGACTTTGGTCGCATCCACAAAGATGTTTTCTACAGACAGTTAGCAGATGGCAAAAGAACAGTCGAACGACTGCAGCTGAGACTCAAAGATGTTTTCTACAGACAGTTAGCAGATGGCAAAAGAACAGTCGGACGAGTGCAGCTGAGACTCTAAGATGTTTTCTACAGACAGTTAGCAGATGGCAGAAGAACAGTCGAACGACTGCAGCTGAGACTCAAAGATGTTTTCTACAGACAGTTAGCAGATGGCAGAAGAACAGTCGGACGACTGCAGCTGAGACTCAAAGATGTGTACAAAAGAGACATGATTGCACTGGATATAAATTTAGCAACCTGCAAGGACGAAGCTGCCGATTGCAGCACATGGCGATGCTCCTTACGTCGCCATCTCAGATTGGGTGAAAAGATGCTCTTGCAGCAAGCAGAAGAGAAAAGAACACGTCGAAAAGAACACCAGGCAACCAAAAACAAAAAAAAAAAAGCTGAGAGATATCCCCTCAAGGGCGCATTATCCTCACAGTCAGTTATGACTGGAGGAAGCTACTACGACTACTACTGCTACAACTCCTATTACTTCGTCATCGTGTTCTTTTTTGTTCCCTGGGGCGCATTGAGACATCAGTGCAGTTTATCTTCTTGCAGGGAGCTTTCACCAGGGCGCCAGATGTGATTTCTGCAACCATTTATCCTATATATAAAATCACAGCTTTTTCTGTCAGTGCGTAACGCTAAGGGATGCAACTTTGCTTGAAAGTTAGACATTAATTGTATTGTTTCCCTTATATGTACTCTCCCCAAAATAGTAACTCTTACAAAAGAAGAATGCGCAAATGACGGTGTGCACAAAAATATATTTATAGAATGTGTGATCCCGTATACACACATTGGGATCCTCGCTGCTGCTACGTAGTTCGTGTACTGTGGTGATGCACAGTGGTTTTTTTAATACTTTTTAATAAGTAAAATTGCTGTTAGGTATTGGTGCGTTTAAATTTAATTCCAGTCGTATGGCGGGCTTTTACACTAGTTTCATGATAAAGTTGCTAGCTCCGTGCACAATCATCATTAGTGCTATTACCACTGCTGCCGTTACTAACGTGGATAAAAATTTTATTCCTACTACTGTCAGTTGTGCTACTTTCACTATCACAAATATTCCTATTATAGTTGCGTCTACTGCTGCTAATGTGGCTACTATTTACTAACACAATTACTGCTTAAAATACTAGTACTGTTTATGCTGCCACAAGGGAAACCTAAATACAGTAGAGCGTCGATCGATTATCCGAACAAATTTGGGGTGGGGGGAGGGGAGGGGGGCAAGGTTGGTTCGGTTAATCAAATAGTTCGGATAATCAAACATGCATGACAGTACCCAATTTATACCAAATACAGTAAAATTAGGTCTACAATTAAGGTCACGGGAGACTGTCCTGAGTCCACATAGTAGGTAAAGGATCCCGTTACACGCCCATTGAGGCATATTGGTAATATGGTGTTAGGCCCATATTTTCTTGACCATCGACACACTAGGGGTGATGTGGTCAGCATCACGCCGGGCGCCTTAACCTTCCCAGAGTTGCTCTGGTACCCAATTCACGAGGCTGCCTCGACCCCGGAGCCGTTTGCGGTCTTAAAAAATCCCACCTCAACTGGGGATCGAACCATGGACCACCGATCTAGGAAGTCAGTGCACTAACCACTGCGTTACCGCGGCTCCTGAGTCCACAAAGTAGCTAAAGGCAAAACTTGATTTTTAACTCCAGTAAAGACAAATTAAGACTAATTCTATGCAAAACCGCACATAATTTCAAATAAACAGACAGGAATGCATTAAGCGACAGGAGTAATACTTCAGGATAACAATTAGTGCACTAACAGTAGATACTGTTGTTTCTTTTTTAATTTGGCGGCGGTGGTGTGGATACTTTACGGTTCGGATAAGTTACGGTTCGGATAATTAAGGTTCGGATAATGAAGGTTCGAATAATTAAGGTTCGGATAATTAAGGTTAAGATAATTAAGGTTAAGATAATCAACATCCTACTGTATCATTGGTTACATTTTTTTGGTCAACTTTTGCCGAGACGTAACATTTCGTTTATGATCCAAGTGTGTCGCACTGGCAAATGCCTCTTCGTCTGTCCCTTGCCCCTAAAGTCACATCTTCTACTGGTGTGGGTGCATGGTGGCACCTTGAATGGGCTCCATTCTCATGGAAAGGCCGAATCACCTGTTTTATGGTTCCCACCCCCAATTAGTGCTGTTATTACTGTTATATACAAAGAAATAATAGGACTAATATCCTTTCAGACATTTCGTTCTTCTTCTTCTTCCTCGTTCGTCCTGAAAAGGACGTCGGTTGCGTTGTGTCCGTTTACAGCGTTACTGCGATAATTGCGCCTTTCGGCCGACACATCCGACTTCAGAACGGCATGTTTTTGGGACCGGGTTAGACTTCCCACTTCGATCCCTACTCTCTCAGCAAGACTGCAGTAATACAGCCTGTTTCCAGCACCACCACTTGGAGGTGGAGTAGGGTCTTGGTTAGCTTTGGTTCGCTGACCCTGACGCAAGCAATCAAGCTATGGGTCGCTGACTGCATTTATCACTGTTGGATCGTCTTTGGTCCCAGACATTTCGTACAAAGCGATTATTATGAGATTGTGCTTAGGGTTGACAACCTGATCTTGTAAGACAAACTGTCAGAGAAACCACTGCTCCAAGATCACGTGACTGCTTGGGCAGGCTTCCTGTAAAAGACCAGCTACAGTGGTGTTTGCTAGCTTCTTGTGGATCGAAAAGGAAAATTATGCTTATTACTGTTATTAATATATATATGGTATTACTGCTATTTATACTGCTGCCGTTTGTGATTTTGCTACTGCTAATGTTACGGCACTAAACACTGCTGATGGTATGTTTGTCCCAGACGTATTACGGGGAATACTACACAATTCCGAAACCCTTCAAATCTTCAAGTGTTAATATTGGCGTGTCCTAAGGAATTTCAAGAATTTGAAAATGGTAGAAAAAAAGAGAAGGTTAAAATGAAATCCCCGATTTATTGGCATTGGCTCTACTTTCATTATATCACATGGCACAGTAGTCTAGTAACATTATACCTTAGATGACAGAGGAATCGGAGTGGCTAAGGGGTACAGGGTTCGATTCCCAGTTGAGGGAATATAATTTATGGAAATAATTTTCAGAACCAGTGGTCCTAATGATATCATACTCCCCCCTGGTCTTCTGCCGGGGAATTTTTAACGTGCGGAACTTTAGGTAAGTTTTGTCAAATGCGGACTGCAAAGTGGATAGACATAGAGTCTCCACGTATAAGCATAATGGCAATAAAAGTGCTGTGAAATTGCTTTGTAAACAATATATCCTAGTTATAGGAAGATAGGAAGAACAAGATGGCAGAATGCCGCTCCACCTATGCCTCAGTCTTGATCTACGGATGTGAGTCGTGGACAATGACTAAACCCACAAGAGCCAGCTTCAAGCCTCAGAAATGAGGTAGGTGGTCCAAGTGACAAGACGGGAAAGGGTCCACAACCAGACGATACATCATAGCCTCGAAACCCCGTCCCTGCAGACCCGAGTGGAGCAGTCCCAGGTGCGATAATTTGACCGTGTCTGCAAAATCGGAAAAAAACCGGCTACCACGACAGACTTGGAAAACCAAGAGCCAAGGATCCAGGCCTCCAGGACGACCCAGAGTTCGCTAGGAGGACAACATCACACAATCTCTTAAGGACCCAGGACTGGGCTGTAACAAAACCAAAATGAAGACAGCCGATAGGATAGCAAGGCGCTCTCTGTGGCTAATCTCTACATCCCAAGGTAGAAGAGGAACGACTAAGTAAATAAGTAAGGTAATAAAGATACAAATTTTATTATAATTCGTAATTATAATTCCATAATTTTATGTTTTATTTATTTATGTAAGAATTGTGTTCTTATTTAGATACTAAAATTAGGAGTTTTAATTACTGTTTATAATTTCTTTGTTCCCTTTAATGACATGACAGATCTATACACAATAATAAGATATATCGATTTGATACATTTATTCACACAAAAACCAACAAACAAACAAACTCCGGATTGCCTGTTACTTCTCTGACTTTTCTGTTGTCTTGTATCTCCCTGTTATCTGTTTATTTTCTTTCTCACGTGTCTATCATCGATCACTTTTCTGTATCATAAAGATATGCTTTTTAAGTACAGTGTATAGCATTAACACAGTAGCATAGAGAAAACCCAACCCTGTGTAGTTACCAGGGGTTTCTGAGGAGTCCTAGAGACAATAGGCGCAACAGCTACCTCAAGCATCTAGTAAGAGACCATTGATCTGAGGCTGGCAACCTCATCATGTGCAACAAATTGCTAAAGAAACTTCTTCTTCTGCGTACGGTTTGTAGTCATGCTAAATCTGCAGGCCTGTCGCCAGGACGAAGTCCACAGTCTTTTCCAGGTCGGCGCGGCAGCTCCATAGCTTCTGCTTGAGCTCAGCACCCCTTGGCCAGGTCAGACCTCGTGGTTCATCATGGGTTGGGCAATTCTGGAGAATGTGTTCGGGGGTGTGTCTGGATTTCAGTTCCGCAAGCTAAAGAAACCAATGCTGCAAGATCACATAGATGATGTGATGCAGGCTCCCTGCCAGGTGCCCAGACACAGTGGCCCATGCTCCACAAGGAGCAAAAAAAAAGGAACAGAAGAAGATAAAAGAACAGAGAACATCACAGAGTCCGATACATCAGAACCATAGGGCGCAGTGCCAAGAAGAGATCAAGAGATAATTCTCAGACTGAGAACCGGCCTTTGGAGACTCAGATACCACCTGTACAACAACAGACTCAGATACCACCTGTACAACAACAGACTCAGATACCACCTGTACAACAACAGACTCAGATACCACCTGTACAACAACAGACTCAGATACCACCTGTACAACAACAGACTCAGATACCACCTGTACAACAACAGACTCAGATACCACCTGTACAACAACAGACTCAGATACCACCTGTACAACAACAGATTCAGATACCACCTGTACAACAACAGACTCAGATACCATCTGTACAACAACAGACTCAGATACCATCTGTACAACAACAGACTCAGATACCATCTGTACAACAACAGACTCAGATACCATCTGTACAACAACAGACTCAGATACCATCTGTACAACAACAGACTCAGATACCATCTGTACAACAACAGACTCAGATACCATCTGTACAACAACAGACTCAGATACCATCTGTACAACAACAGACTCAGATACCATATGTACAACAACAGACTCAGATAACATATGTACAACAACAGACTCAGATACCACCTGTACAACAACACTCAGATACCACCTGTACAACAACAGACTCAGATACCATATGTACAACAACAGACTCAGATACCATCTGTACAACAACAGACTCAGGTACCACCTGTACAACAACAGACTCAGATAACATCTGTACAACAACAGACTCAGGTACCACCTGTACAACAAAAGACTCAGATACCACCTGTACAACAACAGACTCAGGTACCACCTGTACAACAACAGACTCAGATACCATCTGTACAACAACAGACTCAGATACCATCTGTACAAGAACAGACTCAGATACCACCTGTACAACAACAGACTCAGATACCATCTGTACAACAACAGACTCAGATGCCACCCATACAACAACAGACTCAGTTACCAACTGTACAACAACAGACTCAGATACCATCTGTACAACAACAGACTCGGATACCATCTGTACAACAACAGACTCAGATACCATCTGTACAACAAATTAAAAATGGGACAGACAGATATATGTCCTCTGTGAGAGGAACAGTGTGGCAGTATGGCCTTCTCCAACCTGGTTGAGAGAGCAAATGTATAGTGACGACATAAGCATGAGAAGGACCACCAATTTTATAAGAGATACCTGTGGTTATTGTCGCATGAACATTTAATAAACAGTAGGTAAAGCTTGACAGCTGTATAGGGGTGAGGGACAATAGTGCACACGGACGTGTGATAGTGATGTGCAAGAGAGATAGGCAGAAGGCACAGGTGGAGTCAGTGAGTTCTTCACTAAGAAAACCACACACACAGCTCTTCTTGTTTTCTCTGGCGACAATATTACTCTTTTGCACACACTGTGTCACTCACAAATAGTAGGGTAAAGAAGTACATGTAAAGTTAGATTGAAGATTTGGTAGTCTGAACTGAACGAACAATCCTATCGAGGTTAACTCAATTTATTTCAATTTAGAAATGTTAATAAATCAATAAAGATTTTACAGCCAAAAAGAAAAAAAAAAAGATTATCACGAGAAAACAAACGCACAACAATTTGATTTGTTAAGACGAAAAAAATATTACACAAATAGTGAACAAAAAAACTGAATTGTGTTAGTAAAGTTCCAGACAGACCTATTATCCTAGGGTTTGCTGGAAAGATGTGAAATACTGTTTGTGTGAAAATGAATGTTTGTTTCTTTGCTCCTTTGGTGTGAATGTTGGAAACAACTTATATCCTGGTGTTCTCTTGGAAAAAATATCACCTAATCCAATGCTTTGAAATTAACTTCACTGTTCGAATAAGGTATCCACAAAGGGTACAAAATCTGAACACGATTTTATAAATCCAAGATTGGTGTACGTATCCACAATTGATGAGATATCCATGGATAACGAATTTGCTTTCAAATGTGGGATGGAGGGTTATAATGGGTGGAGTATGGTAAGGGTGATGTCTGGTGTTGAGAATCTTTGAAATAATTGAAGGGAATTATTATGGTGACTAGTGGGCTAGGTAACCTCTTTTCAGCAATAAGAGACAAGACGTGGCAGGTTGCACTGCATATATCTGTTGGACAAAACAAAATTACATGCGTAAATGCTGCAACACGAAGATACTCATAACAATTTAAGCAGTGTCCTCAGCGTAGGCATGTTCGTCTCTCCGTCTCGTTCCTAAAATAGGTCAGTCCATTGTTAAACATTCTTGTCTGCTATGAATGAATTCAGCTGGCCATACATTGCTCCCGTCCCGGTCAGCCAAGGGAAAGGAATGTGGGGTTATTTGTGTTTTCCATTCGTGGCCACTTCCTTCTTTCCTTTCGCCATTCATTCCTTCCATCCATCACTCAGGGAGCCGCGCTAGCGTAGTGGTTACCACACCGCTCTGGCGACCGGGTGATCCAGGATCAAACCCGGGTGACGGCATTTGAGGATTTTTCGTCGACCGGGATTTGGACTGGATTAACTCGAGACCTGGCGAGGACATTTGAAGGAGTGTCGTCGACCAGGGATTGGCGGCTCCTGAGCCGACCCAGCTATAATGGGTACCTCCGAAATCGGAGAGTATTTGCCTGAATGGCGAGGGACACCTGTCTCTGTACAAGAAAAAAGGGATACTCACGTAAAATCAATGTCAGGTTAGACATTAATAATAACCTGAGATTTCGCCTCGAGTATTAGCGGGCGTACGCAACAACAACAAAAAAAAAAAAATCCATCACTCATAATAATATTCTCATACATTATTAATGTTACAAACATTGAAAAATAATATCATTGTAATACAAACATTGTAACGTAATATACCGTTAAAATCATCATCTCATCTCAACCCGTAACCCGTCATGGGTCGTAGGGGTGCCATGGTGGAAGGATCAGCAGACAGGGTCCTCCACTGCTCTCTATCCTCAGCAATGCGTACAAGTGTGGAAAAACCGTGCCCTGCCCATTCTTTGATGTTATCAGCCCAGGATTTTCTTTGCCTTCCTCTTCTCCGTGTACCTTCGACTGTTCCCTGGAGGATCGTTTTCGAAAGGGAGTCATGACGAGTTACATGCCCAAACCAGGCAAGCGTTCGACGTTTCACTACTGACAAAAGTGGTTCTTGGTGGCCTGCATAGGTGTTTATCTTCTCTCTAACATAGACATATGTTTTGTGCTCTTTATAGCAAATGCGCAAAATTCTTCTATAACATTTATACTCGAAAGCCTGAATCCTTCGCTCCGTATCTGCAGTGTTAAAATACATGTGAAAATAAATTAACTTGGGTAACCATTTATGAAACATACATAGTAAAGTAATATCCATTTAAAATTCAACACTTAGAGTTTCACCATGATATTAATGTATTTCAAATCTATACTACTGGACAAAAGTTGAGGGCCACCATTCAGTTTAGACAAGGTTTATATAATTGATTGGCAAACTGTAAAGACAAGTGAAATGTCATTAAAACTGAGCTCAGAGAAATGTGTATATATTTCTGTGTGCACTAGGTTAATTTTTTTTAAATGTCCAAAAACTGGGTCACTTTAACCCGCACGTGAAAATTGCCATTGTTGCTGCAAAAACTCGTGGTTTTTGCAACACGCCCCACTAGTTCAAAAGGTGAAAAAGTGAGTTGAATTTGAATGCACGTGGAAAATGATCATCGGTAAAGAGTGTTCACCGTTCGTATGCAATAAATCAGTAAGACAAGTGGTCGAAATGATCACTGCATTAGCCATGCCACCAAGGAGAAGTCTCAGCACTGTAGACCGTGGTCGAGCCATGGCATGGATTCAGGATGGTCAATCTGTTCGTCATGTTGCAAGACGTTTAGCAGTGTCCCACTCTACCATTCAGAGACTTCTTGAGAGATTTCAAGCTACCGGATATTTGGAAAATCTACCCTGCTCACGAAGAATTATATAAAACTTGTCTAAACTGAATGTCGGCCCTTAACTTTTGTCCAGTAGTATATATATCTGAGCTAATTTCTATATACTAGAAAAGCGAATACATACCTGCACAGGAATTTATAGTCTGTAGTATTAAACTAGAGGGCACTTTGTTTGTTTAACTCAAGTCTCCTTATGCACAGTTTTACTTTACAAGACTAGGAATTGCGTCTTTCTCCTTCAGAATGCTGACCACCAAGTGAAGTCTAAAACTAGTTTCTTTAACAACGAAAGAATTATTTTCCCGCTACAGTTTTGACTTCCTACACTTTACACCGGCGAAATATCTTCGCAAACTAGTTTGCATATTGAATGTCACGATTGTACGTGCTGTGGTTCCGAGCTCAAAAGTATAAACAAAGGGAAAGCAGACAGGTCATATATTATCTAGAAACCGAGTCTGGAAAATCCTAACAGATATGGACGCTAGTTGACCTAAGCTTCACCTGAGTTAGGTGGGAAAGGCAAGTGCGTGAGAAACATTTGTCAGAAACTTAGGATATACAGAAAATAAAGCAATATACAGAATGGACAGAAAATTTCAAATAGGCAAATTATCTTCAATCTGCGACAGTTATTTGAGCGTGAATGCAGAAGTGGAAGAAGATGAGAAAGGGGAAACGGATGAAGAATAAAATGAAGAAGAAGAATAAGTCGAAAATGAGGCAGTAGGGGAATAGGTAACAGAATAGGAAGAAGATGAAAAGGAAGAAGACCAGGAGGACAACGACGACATCATGTTATAGTATAGAGCATACGTTTATAAATTCTGTGTAATAACTCATATATGTCCATGAACGTGATTTTCCAATTTGATTGTAACAGAGCGCCTTGTATCCCGCGGCCCAAGCACTTTTTGCTAGATGGTCTCCAAAGTCCGAGAGAAGTCGACTTGTTGGCGTCTCTTTGTCAGGTATGTTTACTGGGATACTTTGTCAGGTGTGTTTACTGGGAGTCTGTGTCAGGTATGTTTACTGGGAATCTTTGTCAGGTGTTTACTGGGAGTCATTGTCAGGTGTGTTTACTGGGAGTCTTTGTCAGATGTGTTTACTGGGAGTCTTTGTCAGGTATGTTTACTGGGAGTCTTTTGTCAGGTGTGTTTACTGGGAGTCTGTCAGGTATGTTTACTGGGAGTCTTTGTCAGGTGTGTTTACTGGGAGTCTTTGTCAGGTGTGTTTACTGGGAGTCTTTGTCAGGTGTGTTTACTGGGAGTCTTTGTCAGGTATGTTTACTGGGAGTCTTTGTCAGGTGTGTTTACTGGAGTCCTTGAATGATGCCATTATTTAGCTTCCAGAGCCATTTAATGATGATTGCTGAAAACACGGTTTTTTTTTACTTTACTCTCAAAACCACTTTGGCTGTACCAAGTTTAAAATTACCAGATATTTATGTCTATTTCTGTGGTGCCCTTGAACGGAGAAATTACAGTAATGAAGAATAATTACAATCACTGAAGAGGTTGGCAAATTATGTTAAGTTAAACTAAGTTAATTTTATAAACGGGTGCTTGCGTAGAATAGAAGGACTGAAATGGTATGACAAAGTCACAAATGTGGAATTGATGACAAGAACCAGACAAGTGCCAGTGGAACAAGAGTTGATAAGAAGACGGTGGTGATGGATAGGACACACATTGAGGAGACAAGAAATACCCCATTCTCTGAAAAGAGTAAAGGTGTATCGACATCAAAGGTATAGTCAAGCTGTATAGGTTCCTAGATGAGATGGTAATGTACTATCTTAGGTTCCTATGGGGCTCCTCTCCAGACTAACCTTAGACACTGACTCTGCTAGGGGTAATTAACTAAACAACAATAACTTTGAACCAAATTTAAATAATTCACTGAAGACTGTGGGTACAATCTATAATTTATTTATATACAAGATCTTTTTCTTTGGTTTTTCAGTTAAATTTCAAATAAAATAAAATTGATTTCAAAATAACATTTGTTTCACTTTCATTATATATCTCATTTACATTTAATTTATAAAGTTCATTTTTCAACTGTTCTGTGGATCCTTGATGGAATATGTCTTCCTTTGGTGCTTTCTTTAATATAATATCAATGTTAATTTATAACGATTCATATTCTATATAAACCACCAGCTATAATAGATAGCAACAATACACTGTTTATTCGTAGGTGTATATTGTATTTGAAAGTTGAAGTAGCCCAACAAAGAGCTACTTATCTATAAAAAGTCCTGCTAGGCCTCGTACAGCAATATGATTGGAGAACCCCATCACTGCGGGTCTTCCAAATCGTCAAGATGACACAGTTAATACTGGCAAAAGCTCTGACAAACTTGAACATCTTTAGCTGACTTGGTCACATATATTTTGTATGACACTCAGGGCAGGATATAACCTGAAACATAATATACAACCTACATAGTATCGCTCATTGTCTTCCTACACAGTCAGGAGGTTTAATGAGACAGTTCAGACAAGCTGTGGTAAATCATAAGAGACATAGTAAGTCATGAATAACACAATTCGTTCAAGTTCTAGCACAATATTTCAGTAACTCACTTGTTACAGTTCTTTCCATGATTTGCTTCTTTAAAATCATATAGGCCTTATGGTAATCATTGTGTCATATATCAAATGATACAGAAAATCAATCTGTTACAGTCATTCCTTCTTCCAGTTTGGATAGTCCTTTCCAGCAAGCATAATATCTTTAAAACTCTTTCCACAAACAACTAGCTCAATCCATTCGTTCTACTGATTAAATACACAATTAAACTAAACCAACACATTTCGGGTTTTCCTCCAGAATTAGCACAATGAATCTACACATACCAATATTATCCTAAGCACACATTGATAATATATTTACATATATATGTTTAATTAACATCTTGCTTACCCTCAATCACAGACAGGCTTTTAATGGTTACACAGTCTGCTCATGGCAAAGGAGTTGATACAAATGTTGTGCTCCGTGTCTGTTGTTTGAATTAGGCGGCGAGTGTGTGTGCCTTCCGTTCTCTCCCCTTACATAGTGGACTTGCGGATGTACGAGATAACAACTAGACCAAAGTACTTTTGCATACATCCAAAATCGTGTAGGTAGGGCAAGGTGTGCTTAGATGACAAATCTAAAATAATTATGGAATCCTTATTTCTGCACCAATTTCCTCCATCGTAGGCTTGTATTACTCATATGAATGAGCTCTTAGTACTATGGATATCCACTTTATCCTATAGTTTATCCGTCTATTCACTGAAGCAGCCGAAACAGGGAAAAACACAACATGGTTCATGCTCCACTGTCTTCTAGTCATAATAACTTCGGCTCTACAACACATCCAGTGAATCTATTGCTATCTGCTTAAGGCTAATGATCCCTATCATCGAACTGGGTCCTTCTTTAACTAGGTACTCCATGATTATTTGCACACTGCCTTCCGAAATATTATCAACATCTACACTTTCGTTGTCTCCATGTTGAATGGCCTAGCGTATCCTCCAACACTACATGTACCAAGCTGGCGTTTCATTGGTCAGTTACATCCATGGGGTTTGCGCGGTGATAAATTTTGAATGATGCCGAGATATGATTAAGACTTCATTACACTAACCAAGAACTTAGAGACTTGCTTAAATGGGTGCTGGTTTAGAATAGGAGAATTTAAAAAGTGTGATAGGATCAGCAATGTTGAACTGATGGAACGAACCAGACAAACATCAAGGGAACAAAAAGTGGCGGAAAAGACGATGGCGTTGATGTGGACACCAGTTGATAGCATTAAAAGGTAGTACTTGTTCTGGAATCTCCATAGTAAGAAAAATAGAGAGAGACAAAAACAGGACGTGGAGACAGAAATAGTTGGGATATGGAAATAACGGAAATGGTTTGAATGGATGGCACTGGACAGACAGATTTCCCATGAATTTGTTGGAGGCCGATGTTCCTCAGGGATTTTAATGATAGTGATGACGATGAAGTGAATATTTACTCACAAAAAAAAATCTAATACATTGTAACATGAATGGCCTGTCAAATGGAGAGGCAGTTAAATGAATGATTTCTGACTTTTGTTGCATGTGGAAACATTGTTACCATAAGTGGCAGCATTATTTGATTACTGGTTGCATTTGGCAACATTATTACATTACTGGTTGCATCTGGCAACATTATTACATTACTGGTTGCATTTGGCAAATTGTAACATTACTGGATAAATTTGACAACATTGTAATATTACTGGTTGCATTAGGCAACATCACAACATTTCTGGTTGCATTTGGCAACCTTGTAACATTACCGGTTGCATTAGGCAACATAGTAACATTACTAGTTGCATTTAGCAACACTAACATTACTGGTCGCCTTTGGAAACACTGTAGCGTTAATGGTTGTATTTGGCAACACTATAACATTACTGGTTGCATCTGGCTACATTGCAACATTACTGGTTGTATTTGGCAACATTTTAACGCTAACTGTTGCATTTGGCAATACTGTAACATTACTGGTTGGATTTGACAACATTATAACGTTACTGATTGCATTTGGCAACATTGTAGCATTTCTGGTTACATTTGGCAACATTGTAAAATAATTAACTGCATTTTTTGAAACATTGTAACATAACTGATTGCTTTTGGAAACACTGTAATACTCGTATAACCAATTCCATTTGACAACATTGTAACATACGTTTCTTCTTATTCCAGGCGGTCAGTTCGGGAACGCGTTGATCTTCCCAATAGGCGGCCTTCTCTGTAGTTCAGTGGGATGGGATTCTGTATTTTACGTCATGGGTAAGTTCGAATCTTCTAACCTTAACACAGCTGCCAGTTTTCAGACGTAGATTCTAATCTAATCTAAGTTGCAGATGTAATCGTTAGACTCTAATTCAATGTCTATTCTTTAGTTCTAAATTCCAAATCTCTTGTTTAGACCTAAATTCAGTATCTATTCTTTGGACCTAATTTCTAGTTCCATTCTTTAGACCTAAATTTCAGATCTAGTCGTGAGATCTAAATTCTAGTTCTATTATTTAGACTTAAATTCCACATGTCTTCCATATAATTCAGCATCTATTCTTTAGACCTACATTTAATATCTAAATTCTAGATCTATTCTTTAAATCTGATTTCCAGATTTATTCTATTGATTTAAATTCTAGTCCATTCTTCAGACATAAATCATATTTTTTAGACCTAAATTCCAGATCTGCTCCTTAGACCAAGATTTGGCAATCACCTCGCGACAAGCTTCATGTGGCGAATTGCTATTACAATTGTGGCGAATATTTCTCTCTCGAAAATTATCGGCGAATGTTGCATGAAAGAAATGTGTCAATTTCCGTAAGACAAACAAAAAGTAGAACATGTCCTTTAACTCTTTGACTCTGGAACAACGCTCAGAGTGTTGGTCAGATTTGACACCTATGCCAAAACAACTCTCTGAGCGTTGTTTTTTAGTTTATCACGTATTAAAATTATGGAACAGGGTGAAAAATAATTGCGGTGTCAAAGAGTTAAGAATGTTAGCTCCACGAGAGGAGCTAATCGACTGCATTTCCTTCACCATCCCCGTTGACGGGAAAACTATGAGGACGAGAGAAGCATGAGACAGACTGCCGAACTTGTGAGAGATATAGATGTGGTTAGTTATATAAGCTAATACTGTAGTAGAAGGACCTTAAGGTGTCTTGAGTACCTCAACAGGCCGTGAAGTTTGCGGTAAAATCAAAGCGAAAACCAGAAGGTTCCAGACGTGTTTGTTTGAGCAGAATAAAAAGATCGATATGTTATGACAAGATAAGAAAAATGGAATAGACTAAAAAAACCAGACAAGTTGCAATGGAACACGATGTGAGGAGACGATGATGCCGTTGGGTAAGAACATGCACTTAGGAAGCCAGTTGAAAGCCTTACAAGATAGTTCTTCTTCTGGGACCCATCGAGTGCGAGAAACAGAGGGACATAAAAAAAAACACGGGATTTGGAAACATACTTAAAAGAGATTTTAAAATGACATGGAAAGACATTTAGCGGATGGCACAGGATAGACGGTCTTGGAGTGAATTTATCCAGGAAGATGTTGGGTAGTTAATGAATTGTAAGTGTGGCGTATTCTGTTCATCACTCGAATGTATCTCACAAGAACCATCATGTAGGCCATCCCTGCTTTATACCCACATTCCAAATCTATCCTTTAATCCATGATTTTAGATCTGGTCAGATAAATCTCGACATAACGTTTAGTCTCTTGTTTTTGTTGTCGCTATTTTCTTTCATTGTCTGTTAGTTGTGTTTTACCATCTACAGGCGCCATTGGCTTTTTGTGGTGCCTCATCTGGTACTTTCTAGTGTTCGACAGCCCAGCTTTGTCTACGAGAATTACACCCTTGGAGAGGGAGTACATACAGCACCACGTGACCTTCAGAGACGGACAGAAACAGGTTAGGAATTGTAGAAGATGTGAAATTTAGATTAATTGAAAGAAAGAAAAGAAGGGCACAAGGAAGGGAGAGAGAGAGAGAGAGAGAGAGAGAGAGAGAGAGAGAGTGTGTGTGTTTTTTTGTTGTTGTTTTTTTTTCACCTTGTGGTGTTTTGGTACTTCTCATGTTCAACCATCTTATATTTAATCATGTTCTTCAGGTCATATGGAAGATTCTTCCAAAGATGAGCAGCAGGAGAATAAGTGAAGCGAAATCTTAGGCACTTGCAATTTATTCAGGCGTTGACCACGTCTTCCATTATATCTGAAATGCGACGCTAGCTTAGAACATTTCATTTTGAACAAAAAAGGTATATATACACCTGTCAGTCTAAAACAGTTTGTATACACCGGTCAGTCTAAAACAGTTTATATACAGCGTCCAGTCTAAAACAGTTTATATACACAGTATATTCTAAAATAGTTTGTATAAACAGTTCGTTCTAAAACAACCTATATACACAGAGCATGTTTAAAACAATCTATATGAACAGAACAGTCAGTTTAAAACAATCTATAAAAACAGAGTCGCTTTCAAACGATCTACATAAACAGCTGTTTCTAAAACCGTCTATAAACATTTCATTCTGAAAGTCTATATAAACCGTCCAGTCTAAAACAGTCTATATAAAAAGTTCATTCTAAAACAGTATATTATCTAAACAGTTCAGCTTAAAACAATCTACATAAACAGTTCGTTCTAAAACCGTCTATGTAAACATTTCCGCTTCAAACAATTTATATAAACAGTTTATTCTAAAATAGTCTAATGTTGGCTTATCGTCTGTTTAGCTAATTATCATAGTTTTCTTTTTCTCATTGTTTACATACACAGTTCCGCGTAAACTAATTTATCTAATCAGTTCAATCTAAAACAGTCTATGTAAACAGTTCAGCTTAAAACAATCTACATAAACAGCTCATTGTAAAAGAGTTTCGAACGTGAATAATGAGAAATAAGAGTAACAGTGAAAGACCCGGTGTGATTTCTAAGAATCCCTGAGGACAGGAAGAAGTAACTGGCCCACTGTCATCAGTGCGACCAATGTGGAAAGTTCGTCATTAAAAAAACTGTCTCAGAAACCACAACTGCAGGACCACAAGGAAATGTTTTGACTCGGCCATTTTTTAAAAGGTCACGTTGCAACAATATTGGCCACATGGTCAGTAAGAAGCTTTACAGGGAGAGTATTTATGGTGGATCAACTGTGAAGAAGGCGGGTCTTGTTCTGGAACCCCCAGGGTGACAGAAACAGAGGTAGACCACACACAAAAAAAAACACATGGAGAAGAGAACTGGAGACAGAAGGGAAAATGTTGAGGAAGACATAGAAAAATGTTGAGCTGACGGCACGTGACAGGACTATAAGGCATATGTTTGTTGACAGCCTATGCTCCTTGGGGAGCTAAAGGTGATATAACCGTGAAAAGCCAAAGAAAATTAACGCTAGCGTGTTTAACGTAGAAGAGAATTTATTTGGTTTAATAATCTTATTGTCACGTATATTTCCCGGGGGGGGGGGGGGGGGGAGGGGGGGGGGGCTCTGATGAGAACGAGAAAGAACATGACAGCTGCTGTCTCAAGCATGTCGTAGAAGAGCGGCTAATCTGAGGTTATGCATGTGGCTGGCAACATCATCGTGTCATACAAATTGTCACTGACACCACCACAGCAGAGGTACATGAATGCTTTGGTGCAGTCTTCATACAAGGGGGGGGGGGGCGTCTTGCATCCGTGACTCCCATGCTCCATTCGAAGCACATAGGGAATGATGATGGTAAACTTACGTGTGTGAAAATAAATACCGAAGCAGGTGCTAGAATCTAGAACATACGACAAACATGTGAAACCAAGAGCCAAGGATTCAGACCTCCACGGCGACCCAGAGTTCGCTGGGAGGACAATATCAGACAATCTCTGAATGACCGAGGACTGGACTGGAATCAGACCAAAACAGAAGACACCCGATATAACAGAACTCCGCTCTCTCTGGCGAACGTCTACACCTCAAGCTAGAACAACAGTAAAGTAAGTAAACTTGTGCTTGAGCAGTTTTTAAAACATGGATGTCAAGGATCTTATCCATACTTCTTCTTCTTCGTACACTCTCAGACGTCCACTTGAATGTTCTCAAAGAAAGCAGTAATCAGTTTGAGGCTATTTGAATTCCCGTAAGGCTTTTCCACGAAAGGAGCTGGCGTCGGCCTCGTTAAGGGAACTTTTTGGTTGCGAACTCCTTCCGCATTCCACTGCAGAATGATGAGTGTTTTCTGAGCTTTGTCAGTAATTCTAGCCCGTTGCCTCTGTGTAGCCCAGCGGAACGCTACGGAGTTTTTGACATTTTGCTTACTATGTAATGACGTCATCATGGAGCGGCGTACGTTGCACTGTGACCCAGTATATCCGATTTTAACGGGCATTTATATCGGGTTGCCTTCCTTAGCTTTTGGCTGTCCCCAGTTATCCATATAGATGGACTGTCGAAACATATTCTAATCGATTTCCTTGAAGAAAACAGTTTTACGTTTTCAACAATGACTGCTATGATTTTAGAATCCACATATGTGTAATTCATCTGTCGAAACTTCTTCAGATCTATTGCCATGAAAATGGCCACAGTTTTAACGTTGGCTTCGATGACTCAGTGATCTTATCTGTGCAATTTATTGGCTGCCGAAACTACTTCACGTCGATTTCCTTGAAATAATGTTACAATTTCAACACTGGCTACCTTGACTTATGGACATGTTGTTGTTGTTATTGATCCAGCGGCACTTGGGCTCTCGCCCTTCGGCCCGACTTATGGGCATAAGTCCGTGCAATTAATGTCATTGTAGAAACTCCTTTACAACGAATTCCTTGAGGGAAAAAAGTTACAGTTTCAACATTGACTAGGAGAACTTAAGGACCTACATCTGTGTAACTCATCTCAATGTCGAAGCTTCTTCACATCGATTGCCTTGAAAAAACGTTACATTTTCACCATTGGCTACCATGATTTTATGACCTACATCTGTGTAATTAATCTCATTGTCAAAACTTCTTCACATCGACTTCCTTGGAAAAAAATAGTAGTTGTTTGTTTTGTTTTTGTTTTTTAACATTGGCTACCATGACTTAAGTAAGGATCTACACCTGTACAATTCATCTGACTGACGAAATCTCTTCAGACCAATTTTCCTGGAGAAAAAAAAACCTAGTTTTAACACTGGCTGTTTTGACTTAAGGATCTTTTTTCTGTACATTTCATCTGTCTGTCGAAACTTTTTCTAATCGATTTCATTGAAACAGTGCTAGTTTTGTTTCAACATTGGCGCGATGACTTAGGGATATTTTGTTTTTCTGTACAATTCATGCCACTGTCAAGACCTCTTCAAATCAATCTCCTTGAAAAAAGCTATAATTTTAACATTAACTACCATGACTTCATGACGTTATTAGTTCAGTTCATCTCATTATCGAAACTTCTTCACATCGATTTCCTTGGAAACAAAAATTCTAGTTTTAACATTGGCTACTGTGAATTACAGAAGAATCTATATCTTTGCTATTCAGCTAACTCTAAAGCTTTTTCAAAGACTTCCTTGAAAAAAGACTAGTTTTAACATTGAATGTCCGATTGGCAGAGTGGTCATAGCGCTTGCCTGTCGTGGCAAATTCACCGGGTTGCGGGATCGAAACCTGGTAGCGTCAAACTCCAGTCTACCCAGCCGCAAATAGATACATGACTCTGCTCTTGTGTTAGAGAAGGCAAAGGCAGCGAGGAAGGGATCTGGTCATTCCATCTCATCAAGCTGGACCTAGTGTAATGAATACATTAACATTTCACTCCCCTACCGCAGTGTCTGATGTGGGACCACTTTTACCGTTACCTTTTACGAAGACTTAAGGATCACCATCTGTCCAGTTCATCTCACTGCTGAGGTTTCTTCGATGTGATTACCTGGACAAAGACTACAGTTTTAACATTGGCTAACTATAACTTACGTGTATTATCTGTGCAATTCATTTCACTTTTAAGATTTCTTCAGTACGATTTTCTTGAAAACGCCTACATTTTTAATATGGGTTGCTGTGACTTAAGATTCAGAAAATGTCAGGACTGAACATTGGTGGAAGAACAATAAATAACCTTAAGTATGCAGATGATACCGTGTTGTTAGCTGAAAGTGAAAGGACTTAGAAGAACAAGTGGTGAAAGTAAACAGCACGAGTCCGAATATGGATTGGACATTAACAATGAGAAAACAAAAACTATGATAATTAGCAAAACAGATGATAAGCCCACATTAAAGATAAGCATAAATGGGAAAATCCTGGAACAAGTCAACAGCTTCTCATATCTTGATCATATAATAATAGAAGATGGCACATGTGACCTAGAAATCAAGAAAATAATAGGAATGTCCAGAGCTACATTTTACAAGATGAGACAGATACTGACATATAAACAGTTATCTCACAAATTAAAGATCATTTTTCGTATGTATGATCATTTTTTTGACTGAAATGTGTATTATGTTTTTTACAGTCAAAGGGACATGACCCGAGTTATTGAGACTACAATTTTTTAGGAGTTTGCCTTCTCTTGTATAGAGACACGTTCGGTCTATAATTTCTTGAACGAAGCGTGACCATATCTCCTTATTTGGTAGTATCAGTCAACTGTTGTAGATGTCTGAAACATGTCTTAACGCTTCTGTTCATGACCATAAAAGGCGCGACTGTGTAAGACTTTTATCTCGAATGTTCTTAAAATCGCTTTGTGTGAATTGATACTCACGTAGATGAGTTCTGCGCATGTCAAAAACTGGGAGTTCGTTCTGTGTGTTCCGCCCAGCTGGGCAGTTTAGAAATGGTCTGAGTAGCGAGCGGACGCAACCTGCGTCTTGTGATTTTCTGAGGGAAATACGTTGTCTTTGTGAGTTAGTTAGCTAACTAGACTATTTCCCAGTATTATTCAAGCCTGCCTGGAGGCATATGTTCGTGGTTGATTTTCCGAAATAAGGTAATTCCTCTTGTATCGAACTTTATGCTATCATCTAGAAGTTCGTCATTTTGTCGCTCTCTGCTCGCCTGTGTGATTCAAAATGGAGAGGTACTTTGACTAGGATTAAGTCACCGGTATCTTTATACCTGAACTAGTTATATATATATGGGTCGCTCTAGACCAACAAGACTATTGTCTGTGTTCCAGGATTCGTTATATCAGAGATCACGTCCAAGTCAGATGGTTAGACTTAGAAACGTTATAAAGGTCGGTATGACCTGTATGCCCAGTATGCTATTCACGTGCAGACAGTAAACGGACTTATTGTATACATCTGATCTGCTAGCATCAGAAAGGGAGCATTTATTGTTGTCTATGAACATTGAAGATCTGCAGCTGACACTGTTGCAGAAGTTATATATATATTATTGATACAGCTTCACGAACCAGAACTTTATGATATCTGTTTACAATACAACTATTGAGTATTGAATCCTACATGACTATCAGTTAATATGATTTTGAATGCTGCATTCGTTATACTATGCTGGTGATGACATAAATATCATGACTGTTTTGTGGCGTGCAATAAATGGTATAAAACTAAAGCGAAGTTACCATTTCTATGACTCTACACGTCATGTTGCCTGTGGTGTACCCTGTGAACTGTTCTACTGCAACACACACAGCAACATTCTAAATCAGAGAAGACACCTACATCTTGCACTTTAATACCAGGTGTCGATAGGGGTGGCAAGTTATCATTTCAGCTCAAATCCACCTTTATCATTTTTGGTGGCCATATGTTGGTTTACTCTGATACCAGCTATCAAGGGGGTCAACAAACCCAGACATCATCATCAAGCTTTCAAAATTACAGTTCAACTCACTTCCTTCAAGAAAAGCTACTTTTGATGAAAGATTTTGAAAGTACCCGGCGTTGCTGAAAGTTGGAAATTGTTTGAAATACCCGGCGTTGCTCGTCAAGTTGGCAGTTTTCCTGATGGATTTCCTGATCTGTTAAGAAGAAGGACAAGTGCCGTAACAACTGTTCCGGTCTCAGACGTACTGTTGCGGGTTCAGAAGGTCAAGTGCCGGTTTGAGCAATTTATAACATTCAGAAGGTCAAGTGCTCAAGTCAATTTGTAGAATTCAGAAGGTCAAGTTCAGAAGCTGTTTCCTGTTAGAAGCTCATTTCCTTCGTCATGGCAGTTTACGAGAGCAGATATGGATCAACGTTGGATCATTGTCCTAAGAATGCTGATCACATCCTGTTCTGAACTGTGCTGACGTTGTGGATACATAGAAGTTAAGTGGCCTGTTTTGTTTGTGAACTGTGCCCTTATGTTCTAGCTGAGCCTTCTAAATTCTTTCACACTTTTTGCTGTTTGTTACATGTTATATGTTATTTGTATTTGTATATTTATATGTTTATATTTCTGCGGGTTTTCTCGGTTGGGCGGTGTCTTTCAGTAGAAGATACCACGTCACAGAGGTTCTACTGTTAGCGTTTTCGTTAGGGACTGTGCGAATTTCCTACTGTGAAATTTGCTAGCGACAATCGTTGCTATATCTGTTTAGTTGTGACGAGTTGTGCTTTATTTTCGTTTTTTGTATTTTTTTTTTCCTCTCTTTCTTTCTGTTTTTTAGTTTCGATTTCATTGTTTGTATTTGTAGGTCTCCTCTTTTCTATTATTCAGTTCTTTACGTAAATTTTTGTGTATACACTGTAGCGTCATTTGTTTGTCATATCTTCGCATTTTGTCATCACATTTCTTTTTAGTTTCGCTGTTTATTTATTTGACTTATGCGAATGTTTTGGTATTGTTTGATTTTTGTTATTGTTTACATTGACTCTGATCTTTGTTATTGTTTACATTGACTTTGATCTTTGTTGTTGTTTACATTGACTCTGATCTTTGTTGTTGTTTACATTGACTTTGATCTTTGTTATTGTTTACATTGTTGGTGACCTTTGTTATTGTTTACATTGTCTTGTTATTGTTTGCATAGTTCTTGCATAGTTAGCTTTCACTATTGTTACATATATGCTCATGCACTATTGGTCTATAGTGCACTTATCATAACTAACTGGTGGTTTTTTGCTTATGCACTATTGTAGTGCAGTTATGATAAATAACTGATGGTTATGCACTGATTTGGGTAGTGCACTGATAATTAAGAGGTGACTTGTGATATTATTATACATTTGATAATACAAGTTGGTGTCAAGTCTTGTTTCCCACAGAGATTGGAGTAAACATAGTGATTATACAAGCACTTTATTAAGTCTTGTTGCTATTAAGATTGAAATAAGATAATTAATTATTTCAGGTTCTGTACTCACATTTTAGACATCATGTCTACATTTGAGTACTTTATTGAGCAGGGTAAAGCCCTTGGGAAGACAGGTGATAAATTAGAAGAATTTGCGACTGTTCAATATGCCAAGGCATTGAAGTCGGAAGAAAAGAAAATGAAAGAACAAACTGAACAAAAGAGAATAGATGCTGAAAATTTAAAACTGCAGATGCAGGTAGATGAAAAAAGATTACAAATGGAAATGGAAAAACAAAAAAGAGAAGCAGAATCTCAGGAGAAGAGACTTCAGGCTGAGGCTGAAAATAAGAGACTTGAAAAAGAGGCTGAAAATAAGAGACTTGAAAAAGAGGCTGAAAATAAGAGACTTGAAAAAAGAGGCTGAAAATAAGAGACTTGAAATAGAGGCTGAAAATAAGAGACTTGAAATAGAGGCTGAAAATAAAAGATTAGAAAAACAAGCTCAGGCTGAAGAAAGAAAGTTACAGGCTGAGGCTGAAGAAAGAAGGTTACAAAGAGAAGCTGATGAGAAAAGCAAAAATGGAGCATGAAGAAAAACTCATAGCTTTAGAGTTAGAGAAGTTAAAGTTATTGAACGCTGGTAATGCTAATGATGCAAATAAGGTGTCAGATAAGACTAATGCTAAGGATTTCAAGCTTAATCTACCAGCATTTAATCCCTCAATCGATGATATAACATTTTATCTAGATAGATTTGAAAGTGCATGTAATGTGCATAATATAGATAAAACATTATATGTTTATCATCTGTCCAAGATACTTAGAGGTGATGCTTTGACTTTGTTGAGTATGGTAGATGTGCCTGACAAAAACAACTATGAGGTTGTCAGGGCGGCATTGTTAAAGAAGTACCAACTTAACGAGGACGGATATCGTCTTAAATTTAAAAACATGTTACCAGAAACTGGAGTTGAATTCTCTGAATTCATCTCAAGCATACGTCTTACTTTTTTACGATGGATTGAGTTGTCTAAGACAGAAAGTACATTTGAAGCATGGACTTACTACTTAGAGACAAGGTCATGTCTTCTGTTAATGAAGCTTTTCTTTCTTTTCTTCATGAGCGTAAGCCTAAAAACATAAAAGAAATGGAAGAATACTGTAGCCAGTATGTTACTGCGCATCCGCACATAACCATTAGCAACTCTAAGGTGAAAGAAGGTCTGCCAGTTGCTTCGGCAGCACCTTATGGCCCAAATTTTATGCGTAAATTTCAGGGTAACCAGCAAAATTTCAATAAAAAGAGTAACCGCAATTATGCCCAGAATCATAGTAATCAATTCCAGGGTGATTCTTCTTCCCAGAACTGGAGACAACCTAATACTACACGTTATTCTACTCCGGTTAACTTTAGAAATTTCCACAAAGGTAATCGGCATAGAGGGAAATATTTTTCGCAGAGACCTCAATACCAAGATAATAGAGGTTCTCAACAGCATAGAGATGGTAATGACAGTTATGGAAACTGGAACTCAAACCAGGATAAAAATTACAGTAGGGACTTTAATGATAATTGCAGAGGCAATAATGGTCGCGGTAGATCGCAACATAAGAGAAAAAAAAATATCAACAGACAAACGCTGTTCAACAAGAATCTCAGGGAGCAGATAAGCAGGTTAATAATGATAAAGACCATAATGCTATCGGATGCTCATCTTTTGATTTTGGTAGGGCAAATAAATGTATCCAATGCAGTACTTTATTTGATCCGAAGACCGTTAGTACTCTAAGCTGTGGTCATCCTTTGCCCGCTCTTCCTGCTAATGTTGCTCATGATGGGAGAGGTTCTCTTATATTACATAAGGGGCTTGTAAATAGTAATCCAGTCTCGGTGTTGTTTGATTCTGGATGTACTACTGTCGGCGTTAGGCAATCTCTTGTAGATCCATCCTGTGCTACAGGAAAGGTCATCAAATGTGTCACATTTGGTGGCACGTTGGAAAAATATCCTACTGCCATAATACATATTGCTACTCCTTTCTTCACGGGAGAGGTCCACGCGTGTCTACTTCCAAACCCTATTGCGGACCTTATTATTGGTCGTATTCACGGAGTTAGGGAATGTACCCCACAGCAGATCGCTGTTTGGGAAGAGCAAAACATTGAAGCTACCAATGCGGTGGTCACAAGAGCACATGCTCTGGATCCACCTCAAACTTCATTAACTACTAATGATGAAGTAAATGACCAAGATAGTCACTTGACTATTACACGTGACTCATTTATCAAATTGCAAGAAGAAGATCCTTCTTTACAAAAATTCTTCATTCTAGCAAAAAAAGGTGATCCTAATCAAAATACTAATAGAAAGTCTTGGATTTCTATGAAGAACGGCGTACTTGTACGTATAGTACAAGACTCGACTACGTCCACTCATTCACAAATTCTTGTGCCTAAGAGCATGAGATTGCAAATATTGCAACATGCTCATGACTCGCAATGTGCTGGACATATGGGTTTTTCCCGTACAAAGTCGAGAGTTCTTGCGGCTTTCTTTTGGCCATTTGTGAGCAAGGACATACGAATTTACTGTCGCTCTTGCAAAGTATGTCAGGAGGTCAAATCTAAAGGACCACGACATGCTGCGCCTATCCAGGCTGCTGACATCCCTATTCGCCCTTTTCAAAAAATGGCAATAGATATTATCGGTCCTTTTAGAATTAAGTCGGCTAGAGGACATCAATTTATTCTTACATGTGTCGATATGTGCACACGTTGGCCAGAGGCAATACCTCTCAAGAGCATCTCAACTGCTGATATCGCAGACGCTCTTTGGCTGATATTTTCTCGCTTGGGTTTTCCCGGAGAAATATTGTCAGACCATGGCACTCAACTTATATCAGACACTATGTCACAGGTAATGTCTATGCTACACATTAAAAGGTCTCTCAGCAGTATCTATCACCCAATGTCTAATGGGTTGGTCGAACGTTTAAATAGGACTCTGAAAACTTTACTTGGTAAAATAACTGAGGATCATCTCAGGATTGGGACAGGGTCTTACCCGCGGCTCTCTTTGCGTATAGAGAGGTCCCCAATGAACATACAGGGTTTTCCCCTTTTGAACTTGTCTTTGGCGCGCAACCGCGCGGCCCTATGTCTTTACTTCACGATCTAATCACTGCCGATAATATTAGCGATGAGACTCAATCTTCTTATGAGTACGTCATTGCTCTTAGGCAAAAGATCATCGAGGCATGCAAACTAGCAACTTCGTCTTCCGAATTTGCTAAAGAAAAGGCAAGGCAGTTTGCAAATAAGAATAGATGTCTACGACAACTTTGTCCAGGTGACAAAGCTCTCGTTCTACTTCCTTCAAGGGAGAACAGACTTCTAATTGCATGGAAAGGTCCATATGCAATAGTCTCCAAAATTTCTGATGTCGACTATGTTGTCGATATTGATGGAAAGCATAAAACTTTCCACATAAATATGCTCACGGAATTTTATGAAAGACCTGACTATTTGCAGCCTATTTTCCAGGCAACGGACAATTCTCAAGTACCTCATGGTCAGTACTCATCTCTGTCAGTTATACAGGATGAGGAAACTACTTTTTCTGATGTCAATCTTCCTCTTTCTATGGTCCCACTTTATTCTACGGAATCTTGGAAAAACGTGACCGTTTCTCCAAATCTTTCCGCTGAGGAACATCGACAAGTTTCTTCGATGTTGCAAACATTTCAGGATGTTCTTACAGACATCCCGGGACACACACATGTCATTGAACATGACATTGTGCTAACTGATCATAATCCTATCAGAGTCAGACCCTATCCAATACCTATCCATTTCCAGTCTCAAGTCGAAAAAGAATTGGATGAAATGATACGTTTGGAAATCATTGAACCATCCACTTCAGCATACTCTTCGTCTATGGTTATTGTTCGAAAGAAGGATAATAACATTCGCATTTGCGTAGATTATCGCAAATTGAACCAAGTTACGAAGTTCGATGCTGAACCTATGCCTTCATTAGAAGAGCTACTCAATAAACTTTCTAATTCTAGATTCTTTACCAAACTAGATTTGTCTAAAGGTTATTGGCAAGTCCCGCTAACTGAACGTGCCAAACCTTTTACAGCTTTTTCTACACCTAGGGGTTTATTCCAATGGAATTTCATGCCTTTTGGTCTTATGAACGCCCCTGCTACATTCGTACGCATGATGCGGCGAATTCTCGCATATCGTACAGATGTCATAGCATACCTAGATGATATCTGTCTATTCAGTGATTCCTGGGAAGATCACTATTTGGGTTTATACGAATTACTGTCTACTCTTCGCGAGTATAACTTGACTGCAAAACCCTCTAAAGCCTTTATAGGATTTAGTGAGATTTCTTTCCTAGGTCATCGTGTTGGTCGTGGTCTTTTAAAGACAGAGGACCACAATGTTTCAAAAATACTTAACATTTCGGTCCCTAAGACGAAGAAACAAGTAAGGAGTCTATTAGGTTTGATCCAATTCTACGGACGATTCATTCCGAATCTGTCCTCCATTATGGCACCGCTTTCTACTTTATTGAAGAAAGGGTCGCCTAATCTGATCCGCTGGTCTAAAGAATGTCAATCCTCATTGGACCAGGTTAAAGCCCTATTTTCATCTCCACCTATTCTTAGGTTACCTACTATTGAGAAGACTTTTGTTCTTCGAAGTGACGCCTCGTCAACTGGGATTGGGGCGGCACTAATGCAGGAGTATTCTGATACTCTGCATCCGGTGATGTATATCTCTAGGAAATTAAATGCTGCAGAAAAGAATTACTCGGTTTTAGACCGTGAGTTATTGGCTATGGTATGGTCTATTCTGAAGTTACAAAGATTTCTTCTAGGCGCACATTTCATTGTGGAAACCGACCAGAAAGCGCTTACTGCTATTCAGAGCAAAAACTTGAAGAGCTCGAGGTCCACTCGTTATGCCATAGCTCTTCAACCATTTCATTTCTCGGTTCGAGCTATCCGTGGTTCGGATAATGTGATGGCAGACATTCTGTCCAGATGCCCACACGATTCCACATGATTCTTCTGTCATATATATATATATTTCCTGATATACAGTCCAATATTATAATGACATGTTAGTAGATTTTTTTTCACTTTTTTTTTTTTTGAGGGAAATTTATAACATTGTACCATGTAATTATCTAAGAAGGCTTAGTTAGTGATATACGGGCCAAAAGATCACTCGGCCACATTTACATAATATATTTGCATAATTGTATTAAGAGATTTACCAGTTGTCTTTAAGATTTGTGTTATTGATATTTTCGCAGCACATCATTGATTATGTCCATTGTGGAACTTTGAGGATATCAAGTCCTGTCCTAGATTGGGAGCGGATGATGTCCACATCTTCTATTGCTTGTTTATGTCAACAAAGAACAACATTGTATTACTTATTAATTACTGATGCATTATATAATGTAATAAAATAGTGCGGTATATTAATATATTACACCGCTGTTTGCACAACACATTATATGATATCATAATAATATATTTAATTTCATATATTGGTATGAGAGTAATTTGACTTTTATTATGATGTTGCCATCATGGTGGCTTGTGTTGGTGGCACCTTCCTGGAATATATACGCGAATACTTAGATAAATTTTTTTTTCTCTAAGGACCTGGGATATGATCTCAGTTTCGCTCCAAGTGTTGAGCTATTTTGTTAGGTATATATCCGCGCATCATACGTGCGTTAGGAGCCTAGATTTTTCCGGCTCCAGGATTTAAAAAAAAAAAATGTTTCATTTTTTTTTTCCCGGGAGGGTGCGGTAATGTTACGCACAAATAATTACTTTTTCCAAAGTCTTTGTATGATCATTTTTCGTATGTATGATCATTTTTTTGACTGAAATGTGTATTATGTTTTTTACAGTCAAAGGGACATGACCCGAGTTATTGAGACTACAATTTTTTAGGAGTTTGCCTTCTCTTGTATAGAGACACGTTCGGTCTATAATTTCTTGAACGAAGCGTGACCATATCTCCTTATTTGGTAGTATCAGTCAACTGTTGTAGATGTCTGAAACATGTCTTAACGCTTCTGTTCATGACCATAAAAGGCGCGACTGTGTAAGACTTTTATCTCGAATGTTCTTAAAATCGCTTTGTGTGAATTGATACTCACGTAGATGAGTTCTGCGCATGTCAAAAACTGGGAGTTCGTTCTGTGTGTTCCGCCCAGCTGGGCAGTTGAGAAATGGTCTGAGTAGCGAGCGGACGCAACCTGCGTCTTGTGATTTTCTGAGGGAAATACGTTGTCTTTGTGAGTTAGTTAGCTAACTAGACTATTTCCCAGTATTATTCAAGCCTGCCTGGAGGCATATGTTCGTGGTTGATTTTCCGAAATAAGGTAATTCCTCTTGTATCGAACTTTATGCTATCATCTAGAAGTTCGTCATTTTGTCGCTCTCTGCTCGCCTGTGTGATTCAAAATGGAGAGGTACTTTGACTAGGATTAAGTCACCGGTATCTTTATACCTGAACTAGTTATATATATGGGTCGCTCTAGACCAACAAGACTATTGTCTGTGTTCCAGGTTTCGTTATATCAGAGATCACGTCCAAGTCAGATGGTTAGACTTAGAAACGTTATAAAGGTCGGTATGACCTGTATGCCCAGTATGCTATTCACGTGCAGACAGTAAACGGACTTATTGTATACATCTGATCTGCTAGCATCAGAAAGGGAGCATTTATTATTGTCTATGAACATTGAAGATCTGCAGCTGACACTGTTGCAGAAGTTATATATATTATTGATACAGCTTCACGAACCAGAACTTTATGATATCTGTTTACAATACAACTATTGAGTATTGAATCCTACATGACTATCGGTTAATATGATTTTGAATGCTGCATTCGTTATACTATGCCGGTGATGACATAAATATCATGACTGTTTTGTGGCGTGCAATAAATGGTATAAACCTAAAGCGAAGTTACCATTTCTATGACTCTACACGTCATGTTGCCTGTGGTGTACCCTGTGAACTGTTCTACTGCAACACACACAGCAACATTCTAAATCAGAGAAGACACCTACATCTTGCACTTTAATACCAGGTGTCGATAGGGGTGGCAAGTTATCATTTCAGCTCAAATCCACCTTTATCAGGCGTATCTCATGGAAAGAGATGAAAACAAAAAAGGAGGTCCTAGAAAATCTAGGTATGAAAAGAGAACTAATGAGGGAGGTCAAAGTTCGGCAGCTAAAATACTTTGGCCACATAAAAAGGCATAACACCTTGCAGAAGACAATAATAAAAGGCAGAGTTGAAAGCAAACGTGCAAGGGGAAGACAGCGCTATTAGTGGGAAGATAACATCAAAAGATGAACAGGAAAGAGTCTATCAGAGTTCACCATCAAGACAAGAGACAGTAAAGAGTTTATCAGAGTTCACCATCAAGACAAGAGACAGTAAAGAGCCTATCAGAGTGCACCATCAAGACAAGAGACAGTAAAGAGTTTATCAGAGTTCACCATCAAGACAAGAGACAGTAAAGAGCCTATCAGAGTGCTCCATCAAGACAAGAGACAGTAAAGAGTATCAGAGTGCACCATCAAGATAAGAGACAGGAAAGAGTCTATCAGAGTTCATCATCAAGACAAGAGAAAGGAAAGAGTCTATCAGAGTGCTCCATCAAGACAAGAGACAGTAAAGAGTCTATCAGAGCTCACCATCAAGACAAGAGACAGGAAAGAGTCTATCAGAGTGCTCCATCAAGACAAGAGACAGTAAAGAGTCTATCAGAGTGCACCATCAAGATAAGAGACAGGAAAGAGTCTATTAGAGTGCTCCATCAAGACAAGAGACAGGAAAGAGTCTATCAGAGTTCACCATCAAGACAAGAGACAGGAAAGAGTCTATCAGCGTGCGACATCAAGACAAGAGACAGGAAAGAGTCTATCAGAGTGCACCATCAAGACAAGAGACAGGAAAGAGTCTATCAGAGTGCACCACCAAGACAAGAGACAGAAGACGTTGGAGATCTGTTGCAGCCAACCTTTGTTACGGAGATGGGAGCTGTTGATGATGATGACTTACGGATTTATATATTTACAATTCATCTCACTATTGACATGTTTTTAAATCTATTTCTTTGAAAATAGCTACAATTTTAACAACGGATACTGTAACTTATAATTTAACAACTTGAGACATGCTAGGGGTACAGTCTTATAGCAAAAATTGTGACGGAGTTGCAGGAAATGATCGGAGTTACAGGAAATGATCGGAGTTACAGGAAATGATCGGAGTTACAGGAAATGATCGGAGTTGCAGGAAATGATCGATACAGTTGTGACACTCAGTAAAAATAAAGGCCTTAGTTTTAATTGCAAAAAGACGAGCGTAATGGCCATGTCGAGGAACATGGTTTCTCAAGAATGCACTATCAAAGTAAATGGAACCGTTTTTTAAACAAGTCAATATATTCAAGTACCTAGGCACGTTAATAACTACGTGTAGAAGACGCACATCAGAGGTGAAGAATAGAATTGCCCAGACAAAAGCAGCGTTCCATAAAATGAAAATTATTTTACGCAACATACATTTATCAATGGATATAAGAAAGAGAGTACTTCAATATTATTTAAAGCCAATCCTGACATACGGAAGTGAGTCATGGACGATTAGTAAACAAAAACGAAAACCACTAGAAGCCATATAGATATGGTTTTACTGACGGATGTTAAGAATATCATGGACAGCTAAAATGAGCAATGGGGATGTCCTGAAAGAGGCCAATACGCAGAGGAAGTTTATAACTCATGTTTGAAGGAAGCAAACCACTTTTCGGACATGTTATGAGAAGAAGAAAGCTGGAATAAATCGTGACAGCATGAAAGATTAAAGGGAAAAGATATTGGACAGTTGGACATCATGGCATTGAAATAAGTCAACAACAGAATTAATGCAGGATTGTAGATATGAAAATGTGGAGGTATTTGATTGCCTGCACCACCAGGAATGGTACTATGACTCAAGTATCTGTATATGCATAATTCATCAGCTCTTAATGTTTCTTCAAATCGAGTTTCTTGAAAAGGGCTACAGTTTTGTCAAATGAGTTAGGATCCGAACACATGGGATTAGGAGCTATAGTACTGGCTCCCAGAATGTTAAATCGTTCATAGGCGGCCTCGAATGATGTCCTCTTATAGCCTGTTGCATGACTGGTGTGTTTACAGAGCCATAGAAAAGCCTGCAACTGCTTCTATAAGGTGTTAGTTTGTGTTTTATAACTGTCTGATGAGGTGTCCCATATAACACCTCCACGTGCACACTTTCATCATGTGGAGGATTTACGGTACGTTGACTTGAGATCTGATTCTGTGTAACTGATGGCATTTGACGCCCTCTGAGTGTTGTAATCTGGGATGGAGTAAAAGCTTGCTTGTCACTGTAGCTGATCTGCTCGCCTGTGTCCATACTTGAAGGCAGATCAGAATTGTATCCACAATGCATCTGCAGTTCAGAAAATGACACAATCTGTGTATCACAAACTGTGGTTGTATTTATCGTGCCGTTAGAATTGAATGCAGACATACTCCCTAGCTCTTTACGTTGCAGCGGCATGCCGCTCTCAATTATATTTTTATCTGATACATTTTTCTGGAGGCTGGTAACAGATGAAGCTACATCGGAACTGAGAGCGTTTTCCAGAATTGTTGAAGGACAACCAAAGCGCGGGCTCAGAAATACCCCAGAACCGAAATCGCTTTTCTGTATTGGTGCCTGGTGACCCACGCCCATGATCTGGACTACATCGGAATGGGTGGCACTTTTCTGAACTGGTATTGAGGAGACGAAGATGCTTTTTTGTATTGGTGCGTGGTTACCTATGTCCAGGTTCTGGACTACCCCAGAAAGGGTGGCGCTTGTCAGAATTGAGGAGCCGAATTCCTTGATCAACGGAGCATAACATCTCGACTCTACGGTTGAAGTGCTATATGGTGCCATAATCTGAGAGGTAACAACCGCTACTTGTGGCAATGTGTTTAGTTGTAGGTTTTCTGGAAATTGTTGGTGTAGCAAGACTTGCAGAGAACGATCGCTATAGTTCTCATTCTCCACTGTTTGAGCTGAAGAGTGTGAGATCGTATCTGCGATATATTCTGACACTTCTCTGTCTTGATTCGTTGCCTGGACAGTCGATGAATCTGTGTTGGTACCTGCGATGTGGGTTGTCACTGGTGAACATGATTCAGGCATGACCGCAAAAGTATTTTGATTTTCTTCCCCACACAAAGGATCGCTGTCCCCGCAGTATGAGTCCACAACTGTAGGAATATTTCCATGCGGCTGATCACAGAAGTCGTCCCTGAGAATATCCGGCGAGAACGAAATTGTAGGACCTGGCGAAAAAGCGGATCCACTTTCTTGGTATGACAATAATGAGCTATTAGTGGACATGCTCCTCTCATGAGCAAAGACTTCATTACTCACCACCCCGTCGTCTGCCATTGTGAAGGAGTGATATTGATTCAACGCCTTGTTGATCGCCATGCTCTTGGGAAAGTAGGAAATTATGTCATCACTTTTCTTCCGCACCATTTTCTCATTGATAAACCTGTACACTCTATACGGCCTTGTTCCAGACAAACGATCCTGCTCCCTCAATCGTTCAATGAACCTGTTCTTGTTGATGGCCGATTTTAAGTTTTGCTTCCACTTGGGAAAGTCCATTTTGTCGCCCGGTTTGTATTTGCTTGTATGCTTAGCGTATTCAAGAAAAACGCTGGAGTCTTCCTTTTGCCAATTTCGGCTCTTCTGATTGCTCCATGGTATCTGGAAAGTACCTTCTTCTATGTTGACCCAGGCCACGCCTGGACATCTCCCAGACTCCACCACCGACTTCAACCAGAAGAAGAGACCTTGTTTGTTCATTTCTTCCATCGTGCTGGGGTCATTTAGCTAAAAGTAAAACACACAAAAAAAGACATTACAAACTGTCAAAGGCATTAATTTTACCATAACAAAATACATAATTAGTAACAGGTTCAAGAACAAAATTCGATTAAAACCATAGAAATGAAAAGTGCAAAAAAAGCCGAACGGTAAGAACACAAAATAATAACATAAATCGAAAGAACAAAAAATAACAATCAGCTAGAGAATAATGAATAAGCAATACTATGCACTTTAAAAAAAAATTAAAAAAAAAACAAACTAATACATTTAAGAAATAAAAAGATAGATAAATAAATAAAATAACAAATCGTGTAGAAGTATATATGTGTACATGTGCGCGTGCATGCGTTTGCGTTCGTGATCTCAGATGAGGGACTGTGTGATGCTTAAGCGATCGTACTTGAGATAACCCATAAGGTAGATTAGCCGGTTTTCTATGTCAGGTCGAAGCAGTAGAAGAATATAGTGGTCCTGAGGACTAAACCTAATCTAGATCTTAACGACGATGACGTCACAGCATTGCTTGAACCCACGCAAAGGAACTCGACAACGAAGACCTGACAGAGATGTAAGCCCAGATTTTAGAACAGGAAGAAACCGAAAGCGATATCGGAACTCCAGAACAGGTCAAATTTCAAGAAATAGCTGATGCATTTCGTGTAGTGGAAGTAAGGATGGCAAAATTTTACGAGTAAGGTTTTAATGCTGAGAGATTCACCTATGTATATAGAAGTGTCAGCAAAGCTGTTACTTGATGCTGCGAAGACATTGTTAAAAAGTGTCTCTTAGACTTTATTGCACCAATTCTTCACATGTAATGAAAAACCATCTTCTCTAGCTCCATGATGTGTTATTATCGTTACCGAAAGTACCTATGTTTACACATAAGGTTAGAGGTAAAAGTAACGGTAAAGGATCCCATTACATGTTCATTGAGGCATATTGGGAACATTGTGTTAGGCCCATATTTTCTTGACCATACGGTACAGTAATGGCGATGTGATCAGCATCACGCCGGCGGCCTTAAGGTTAGAGATAATATGATATTGAGATTTTAAAAAGTTTAAAATGTGTGTGGTTTGCAGTTTACATTGTCATAACTAACAAGCTTTAGGCCTTTTTCGGTAAAGTAAATGTCCAAAAAACTTTTTTTTCATTTGCTACGTTATTAGTGGACAATTAATGGGGACATCTGCAATGTCAGGTTTCATAGCTGTCCATTGAAAATCCATATTTTCTTGGTGTCATCTGCTTCTCCATATTTTCTAGGTATCGTAAACAAGTCCATATTTTCTAGCTATCGTAAACAAGTCCATACTTTCTAGATATCGCATACAAGCCCATGTTTTCTAGATATCGTAAACAAGTCCGTATTTTCTATGTGTCACATTCAAGTCCACATTGTTTAGGTATCGTCTACGAATCTATATTTTCTAAGCGTTGTCTACATGTCTATATTTTTTATGTTGCCGTCTGCAATTCCATAATTTTGTAGATGCTGTCTGCATTCCATGTTTATATTCCATGTTTATAAATGTCTTATAAAAAGGGCTTCCCCAGAATGCACTATCAAAGTAAATAGAACCGTCTTAACACGTCAATAAATTCAAATATCTGGGCACATTAATAACAACAGATGGAAGATGCATCTCAGAAGTGAAGAGCAGAATAGGTCAGGCAAAAGCAGCATTCTATAAAATGAAGAGTATTTTATGGAACAATTCTTTGTCATTGGAAGTAAGAAAAAGAGTTCTTCATTGTTATATAGAACCAATCCTGACATATGGGAGTGAGTCATGGAAAATTAGTAAACAAATAGGGAAGGCACTTGAGGCAACAGAGATGTGGTTTTACAGAAGAATGTAAAAAAAATACCATGGACAGCCAGAAAGAGTAATGAGGATGTCCTGAAAGAGGCCAATGCACAAAGGAAACTTATTTCACAAGTTAGAAAGAAGCAATCCACTTTTATGAGCATGTTATGAGAAGAGGAAAACTGGAATATATCGTAACATCAGGTAAGACTGAAGGAAAAAGAGATAGGGGAAGACAAAGAGAGCAAATACTGGACAGTTTAACATCGTGGCATGGAAAGAAGTCAACAGCAGAATTGATAAATTGTACTTGAGACAGGAAGTTGTGGAGAGACATGATCTCCAACGCGACTAGGCACGGAACTTGAAGAAGAAGAAGAAGTGCCTTATGCAAGCTGTCGTAGTGTTTTGATAGGAGAATTAAGACTTGGGTTGGTCCCTTCTGAATAGATTTGAATGAGTGATAGCCACAGTGAGAGATGATAATAGAAACAGATTTCCACGAGTGAGGTGGTAGAATGTGATAGAGGCTGTCTCTGAAATCGAGAAAATCTTCTCTCTTTCACCTATCTTCTACGACAGATTTAGAGGAGTCAGACAGTCTAAACACATATATATTAAATATATATATATCTCCACTCACATACACACACATATAAGACGACAGTTAGACGTACAGGCGTGGGAAAACTATAACAATGGTTATATAGATATTATAGGAACGAACTGACCGCCACACTGGAATAAGTTTAGTTGTAGTTTAATTATCATAGTAAACTTACGTCACAACATATAAAATTTCATCAAAAAGCATATACACATAATCATTAACAAAAAATCAAGGAATGCTACAAGAATGATAGACCCATTGGTATGATCTTTCCCCTCAATGTATAGCTCACAGTCCCGTTAGAAGAAAGTGATAGCCCCAGAGAGTCACAGATACATATGATTGAGTCTACGATTTCCCCCTTTAAGGTATGGACAGACTTGATACTCTGATCTATTCTAAGGGAAAATATAATTAGCAACAAAAACTTTCATAAAGAGAGCTAAGACAGCAAAAATGGGTGCCAAAATACAACAATAAAGAAACACTCAGACCTGCATTCACTCTATTCACTCAGCTGTGGCCACGTGCTCTCTTGCATACTTACAGTTTTGTTAGCAGCACCTGGAAACATAATTTTTTTAATGACATTCACATACAGAATCGTCAATGGCAGTCTTTGACCAAGAAATCCCCAGTTCCAAAAAAGACGGGTTAAATTCTCTGCTTCAGGGAACGATTCCTTGGGTGTTCTTATTTTTCGGATGTCTGTTTAAGTCACATTAAAATTGTCCAGGCACGTACGTTAACAGCGAGCACAGTGTCAATAGCTTAAGTTTCTAGAAATGAGGAATGTCAGATCGGTGTCTTCTTTCAGGTTAGGACTTTATTTGGTCACCACCCCACTTGTCAACAGTGTCGGAGTGTTACTGACGTTAATATGTTACTTGCCACGTGGGCTAAAATGTACTTGAGGTTTTTCTCTGGAAGAATCAAATCAGGCTCGATGGGCCCGTTACTTCTTTAAAATTCTAGTAAAGGTTATGGACCAAGTCTTTAAGGAAAGAATGTTTTTGTTCTTCACAGATATTTACTCTGTACTTAACGCTGGCAAAGTTGGGTCACCTCAGTATTCACTGAATGTAAGAAAACAACAAATGAAATATTTATACATACTATGTACTCGTTTATAACTTACATTATAAACTTAACATTTAACACTCCCGTGAAATAAGTTATATTCATAAATAAATCATCATGAATTACGAATACATACGTATTCCGTCAATACTCAAGATGTAGCAGTGCAGTTATGAGTTTAGTTTAAGAAAATTCTCTCGTCTGATTATTTAGCAGTTAAATAAATTCATTATAGCTACATGACTTTAAGCTAGAAATTATAATTTATTCTGCTTTTCCACTGAAACACGTCAGCTAGAGAATATAACAGACTTATAAACTATCACTCTGCACAAAAGAAACTAGGAAACTAAAATAGGCGATTTAACACTTAATCACTCACAAATAATACTAGATATCTAATATATTATAAAGTTACCTCCAGACAGAACTACGGTCTCACAACGAAACTAAGAGTTTCACTTATAATTAAGTATCTAGAACGAAGTGACCAAGTCTACTGCAACTTGGAGAATGAGTGAAATCAAGTTTAAAACTCTGATTATATCTATCAAACAGACAAAGAGGTCCCACGTTATTTCGAAACACGAAACAGCGCCGATCTCTCCCCTTCTCATTAACACTTTCCATAACCAGAAGACCTGCCATAAACTGCCACTTCGCGTCTTGACACCTCACTGCTAACGAAACTGTCTGAGAGTGCCGTGACAGAGGAAAATACCAGACAAATGTCTCATTCTGCGCCGTGCAGATGTCGGTTATCACACCTCACGCCGGAGAAACGTTCGTGTCAGGTGAAAATGCTAGCCAAAAGTCTGCTCCTATGTCTGAGATAGATGAATATTCACAGTTTCTCGTCTGACTGACATCTACGTAATAGAATGCGTATCAGTATGAGAAAGAAAAACGGTAAAGTGAGAATGGGAAAGAAAATATTTTTCGCAAACGAACGAATGCGAAAAATACAGGAAAATGATAAAAGAGCGATAATAAAGTAAAGGACACGGGTAGAAAAAGAAGAGAATATAGAAAATTTATTGATCATAATCTCTATGCGACACAAGCCCATACTTTCGCGTGTCATACGCAAGTCTGTATTTCTGGAGCGCCATTTGCAGTTACATATTTTCTGGGTGTCATGTATAACAGGGAAATACTTAAAGTGTTTTGCACGCGTGGCGGATCCTAAATTTGGCACCTATAACCCCACTATCATTCGTTCTTTCTTCGAACCTCATAGATTTGAGTTTTCAGTCTTTACTCTTACGGCATTTTTGGGAACAGGCTTGTTGGGCCTTCTCGAATCACACAGGACTTCCCCAACTCAGTGGGCTCAACACTGAATAAGGTCACACCAGACCCACTACTTGGCGGATGATGTAATGCCGCTAGTTGGATGGCCCTCTTCCCTAGATGGGTATCAGCTTTAAAGAAATATACTTGCGAGTATACTTTGAACAGTAAATACTGTCATATTAGCGTCCGATGGCACCCCCCCCCCCTTCCTGACTGTCACCCGGAGCGGATCCCTCCTGGCATCCCCTTTAGTATGCAACTGATGTGCAATTCACTTTTCTAGGTGTCACACATAAATCCACAATTTTTCTATGTATCATATACAAGTTCTCATTGTGTGTGTGCGCGTGCATGTGTGTGTGTGTTTATCAGTCATATACAAGTCCGTGTAGTTCCAATGGATCTCTGTGGAGAACAAGAAATAATAGGACAGGCTACTACAATGAGTTTAGGCACATGGCAAGCAATCTCATCGCGTTGTTGTTGTTGTTGTTAAGTAAGGCTGCTGAGCTTCTCACTCTTTTGCAGCCAATACCAAGTTGAAGACTCATTGGTATTATCCACACAGTAGATCTACCCTTTTACTGTGGCTTTTCTGATATTCCGAAATGTGCTGAGTTGGAAGTCATGAGCTCCAGTTTCTCCAACTTGGCTTGCATTTAAAGGATCATCATATCTGGTTCCAAGCTAGGAGGAAGAAGCGTGTGGTACACTGTGCATTCTCCGCCATCCAAGGGGGCTCTCCAGATATCTTCTTCTTCTTTGATCCTTAGCCGCCGACCGTCAAAGCAGTCAGTGGCCATTACGCCTGGTGGCGTCTTGTAGGGCAACAACAAATTGATTCCACTGTGCTCGGTCGGCGGCCATCCTTCGTACAGTGCCCCAACTCTGGTTTATTCTTTGCATCTCAGCCTCCACAGTCCTCCGCCAAGTTGTTTTTGGTCGGCCTCTCTTTCGTTTTCCTTCAGGGGTCCATAGCATAGCTGTTCTTGTGATGGCATCGGGGTCTCTTCTGAGGACATGGCCAACCCAGCTCCAGAGTCTGCCAGCTATGATGGTGTGCATGTCCTCTTGCTTGCTCCGAGTAAGCAGATCTTGGTTGGTGATGGTATTTGGCCAAAAGATTCGAAGAATTTTTCTTAGGCATGTTGTGTGAAAAGAGGACAATTTCGACATTTCCTTCTCTGTAACTCTCCAGCTCTCCGCGCCATAGAGAAGCACAGAAAGCACACAGCTCCGATATAATCCTAATTTTGTGCTTGTGCTGTACTGAGAGGACTTCCAGATGTTGTTTAGACTAAAAAAGGCTGTTCTTGCTTTGTTCATTCTGTTTTTGATGTCTTTGCTTGCTCCGCCGTCTGGTGTTACTATGCATCCTAGGTATGTGAAGGCATCTGTCTGTTCCAGTTGCTGATTCCTTACTGATATGGGCTCAGGGTTGCTCACATTGAGCGTTATGACCTCGGTTTTCTTTAGGTTGATGTTCAAGCCCACCTGCTGGCAATACTTATTAAGTCTACCCGTTTTTTCCTGGATGTAGTGATGTGAATGTGCTAGCAGTGCAATGTCATCTGCATATTCCAGATCTTCCAATGTAGAAAATGTAGTCCATCTTATTCCTCTTGGATTGCCCTCTGTTGTCTGGCGCATCACCTAGTCTATGACTTCTCCAGATATGCAGGACTAAAATACTGTGATCTGATTGTGGACTCTACCAAGGAATTGTCACGTCCTACTTAGAGCCACTTCTCAGTTCCCTATGCCTATCATAGGCCCACAGTCAGTTCCTCCTGCATGCAGCCAACCAGGTAGAAGCCAGACTTCCATCTGGGGCTCAAGTGACTCCTCCAAGCTTAGTGTGCAATGCCGGGTTGTCAACATGTTTCACCACAGGGGGAATCCCTGGAAGTGTCTGGATGATTTCAAGAATCGATGATGGTGTAATTAGCCTCACAGACAAAGGTTAACTTCCACGTCTGGATACTATAGCATTGTGCTTAGCTGATGGTCATATAAGGATGACTACAGATATGCTTCCATGAACAACCTCATCCTATAAAACAAATCGCTACACAAATAACTGCTGCAGGAGCGCATGCATACTTAGGTGCAAGCTTCATGCAAATGGGCTAACTGCTGTGGTGACAAATAGAAATATGCAAGTTCATATTTTCTCGATGTCAACCTTAAATCCCTATTTTCAAGTATTTATGTCAATTGTAAGACCCTATTTCCAAGTATCTATGTCAATTGTAAGTCCCTATGTCCAAGTATCTATGTCAATTGTAAGTCCCTATTTCCAGGTATCTATAAAAATTGTAAGTCCCTATTTCCAAGTATCTATAACAATTGTAAGTCCCTATTTCCAAGTATCTATAACAATTGCAAGTCCCTATTTCCAAGTATCTATAACAATTGTAAGTCCCTATTTCCAAGTATCTATGTCAATTGTAAGTCCCTATGTCCAAGTATCTATGTCAATTGTAAGTCCCTATGTCCAAGTATCTATGTCAATTGTAAGTCCCTATGTCCAAGTATCTATGTCAATTGTAAGTCCCTATGTCTAAGTATCTATGTCAATTGTAAGTCCCTATGTCCAAGTATCTATGTCAATTAGTCTATACCCTTTAGCTCCCCAAGGAGCACCTACCTTCAACAAATACGTATCAAGTCTTCCTGTCATGCGCCATCAGTCCAAGCCCCCCCCCTTCCCCCCGCTCTACTCATCACCCTTACCCCTGTCTCTAACCCCCCTCTCCATGCGTCTCCCGGTTCACCCAAGGATATCGATCTTGCAGTTCCACATTTCTGCTACCACCTGCCCCGCATTCCTTTGTTCGTTGAATGTACGAACATTCCAGGTGCCAAATCTGGAGGTTCTCCTAAACAAATAAAGAAGGTTAATCAGCAACACAGACTCCTTTCAGATTTCTCTGCATTTGCGTCATTTGTCTGCCCGCCAGAGAACGTCCTCCTGTCTTGGTTTGGCTAAGTTTTATTTTCCTTAGTTGTCCTGTCTGTGCTTGTTAAAGTTTTTGTGGTTTAACATTTTGTTTTAAACAGGATGGGGGAACCAGCCCCATGTCCAACCCGCCTTAGTCGCATTTTACGACATGCTTGGTAATGAAAATTGTTGCTGTTCTTTGCTAGCCTTTCGGGCCACGGTAACACACAAATAAAAGTATCTATGTGACATCTCATAAAACATATGTTGTCTTTTCTTACTGCCTGACACGTAACGCAGTGAATTGTCACCGGATAAAGCAATGGCGACAAGAATTCATCCCTGATATCTTCCTCATTCACCTCATTGACCATTTTTAACACAGTACCATTGTTAACACTACCCTATTACAACACTGTTGGCACTACCCTACAACGTCACTGTATACACTGCACTATTACACCACTTTTAACATTGCCCTTTTAAACCACTGCTAACATCACCCTGTTACACCGCTGCTAACATTGCCCTTCTGCACTACTCTTAACACTGCCCTATAAAACCACTGTTAACACTAGCTTCTACGCCATTGTTAACACTGCCCCACATTTGAGTTGAAGATTCTCATTTTCGTGTTGGATCCGATTTCTCTTGATCTCCATATATTTCCCAATGCAATGAAAGCTACCGTGGAATATCCCTACTGTCAATTGCGGCAAGATCCTCTCGCGTTTACTGCTCAACCGCCTAAATGAACACCTTGAACAGGACCATCACCTCCCAGAAAGTCAGAGCGGATTCATAGCCGGGCGAGGAACGATCGACATGATCTTTGCTGCTCGCCAACTACAAGAGAAATGTCAGGAACAAAATCGCGACCTATACACTACGTTTATTGACCTGACCAAGGCATTCGATACAGTGAGCAGAGGTGGACTATGGAAATCCTTTCAAAATTTGGCTGTCCTGATAAATTTATCACCCTGGTCAAACAGCTCCGCGAAGGTATGTGTGCCCGCGTCTTGGACAATGGAGAATCCTCTAAAATGTTTGAGGTTACAAACGGCGTGAAACAGGGTTGTGTTCTTGCCCCGACACTGTTCAGCGTGATGTTTTCAGCCATGCTGACTGATGCTGTCAACGGAAGCGAGTTCGGTATACCAATCAAGTACCGAACAGATGGCAAACTATTCAACCCCCGCAGACTTCAATCAAAACCAAGGTGCAAACTGATATGATCCACGAATTCCTGTTTGCTGACGATTGCGCTCTGAATAATAGCTCCGAGTAGAAAATGCAGGAAGGCATGGGCCGTTTCTCTGCTGTTTGGACGACCAAAGAAGCGCTTCAAAGACAGCCTGAGGGAGTCACTGAAGAGCTGCCAGATCAATATAACCACCTGGGAACATCAGGTACAGGTTCGCACAGCCTGGAGAGGCGCTATCAAAACGGGTTGTTGCAGTCAGTGAGGCCAACCGTGTGAGGGCAGCCCAGAAAAAACGTGCAGCCCTAAAGGCAAGCGTGGATGTGCAGCCTGTATTGTTTTCGGACCTTGCATGTTGGTCATGTAACAAAACTTTTCTTGCCCGCATTGGCTTGATCAGCGATATGCGCACTCACTTAACATCATAGAATGAACTGTATTACGAGAGAAGACGATGATCCTCATCGAATACGATGGACAAATCATATATATATATATATATATATATATATATATATATATATATATATATATATATATATATATATATATATATATATATATATATATATATATATATATAGGCATTTTTACATGAAGCAAAAGATGCGAGTAGGAAATTCTTACCTGTCCCAACAGGACACCAAACTTACGTGGTGTGCTTTACCAAAATGTATATCGACTAAGTCTAGTTTTGAAAATCAAGTTTGCTTTCTTTCGGTTCCCTTGCCTATTTAAACTAAGAGGAAGTCCTCTTGACGGAACCTGCAACATAAAATGAAACCGAAATGAAACAGAAACTCAGTTTCCAGCTAGCCCGAACAAGATTACCGAAACTACGCAGCTAGCGACGGAATTTCCAACACAGGGCAAAGTAGGTCAGTTTCTGTTTATGGTTAACCCCTTTATATAAACACCCTTACACCCCTCATGTTGAATAGTCTAACCTAACGTGTTCAGCCAGGCCTTGTATGTGTAGTCTACGTGTAAATTTAAGGGCTTCAGGTAGAACGGTAGATTATTTCAGGGTATTAACAACTGCGTGTATAAAAAAATCGATGATCGAAACCGAAATGTGGGGCTGTCATCACTGCTATAAATAAATTGCCTAGGAAACCCCGTTCTGATTTTGTCTAGGCAAGCTGGAGGGTTCCCTGGGAAGGGTTTATTTCTGTGTATCACAAGCAACTAGCTAAAGTTTTCGGGAATTTCCATTTTTATTCGCAGTCGAGGCTGTAGTGTTGCTAAATCTTTTACTTGATGATGTGTAGTTTCCGGGTGTGTGTGGTGGGGGGAGGGGGGGGGGGGGAAATGAGGCTGGCAACCTTATAATGGAAAACTGATATACAAAAGATTATTACAAGAGCACGTGTATGCTTGTGTACGAGCTTCCAGTGAAAAAAGGATGGGGGGGGGGGGGGGGCTGCAGTACTGGCTCCACGCAGGATCGGCGCAAGAGTTTCATTCGCCCTAGGCAAGACTTAAAATTTGCGCCCCAGTTGTATTATGTACCATCCATCCGCCTGTCTATTCATTCATCATTCTGCCTACCAACAAGCGTACATATTCCCAGTCATTCATCTATAATACTTATCTGCTTGCTGTATGCTATTACGCCACATCCTCGGCATCTCGTGGAAAAATAAAGTGACAACATGTCGAGGTGTTATCAAGTGCTGGCCTTCAGAGCATGTATACACTGCTTAAACAGCGCAGACTATGCTGGCTTGGCCATGTCCGCCGCATGGGAGATGGTTGCATCCCAAAAGATATCTTATACGGACAACTGGCAGGTGGCAAAAGAACAGTTGGGCGACCGCAGCTGAAGTTCAAAGATGTGTGCAAGAGAGACATGGGACACTGGACATAAATCCAGCAACGTAGGAGGATGAAGCTGCCGATCGCACCAAGTGGCGCCACCTCATATTGGGCGAAAAGAAGCTCACACAACAAGCAGAAGAGAAGAGAAAACGTCGAAAGGAGAATCAGGAAAATAAGCAGCTGTCGCATTCCCGTAGTCAGTTATGACTGAAGGGGCTATTATTATTATTATATTATGACGATGATTTTGATCCACTGTCACTGAGCGTCAGCTCTTAGAGAATATTATTACGATTTATTATATGATGTGATAATAACAGTGACGGTGCGCAAATACGACCTGGAACATTATCACAAATAAACTTCATTCCTCCTCTTCCACCCTCTCGGCCCTTGGTCATCAAATCCATTGGCACGGAAGGAATTACAATGTTCTATTTGCTACGCTGAAAGACATAGCTAGTCTAATAGGGAACACAACAACACGCAGGACTATAATATTTTTTTTAAATCAATCTTTTTTTTAAATATATTCTTAATGTTAGATAAAATATTTAGATAAAGTTATTTCTTTATTTAGAAATAGTTATTAGCTTATTTAATTTTCAGAGGTGAAAATGATGAGGAAAACATGGAAAGAACTTGAGCGGATGGCACAGGACAGGAAGACTTGGCATGTGTTTGTTGAAGGCCTGTGCTCCTCGGGGAGCTAAAGGGTATTGATTGATTGATTATTTAATTTAAATAATTACTTTTTTAAAACTAAAAAAAAAATTACATTTATTTGGAATACACCCTTAGGACCTTTGCGCCCTATGTGGCCGCCTAGGTTCACCTAATGGACGGGCCGATCGTGGCTCCACCAGAAAGGAAAAGGTAAATGATGATAAATTGCCAGGAGGAATAATGGTGTCGTCTGCGTAAGCAATCAACTTCTGCTCGCCTTTCCCTGGTATAAAGGTGCCCTTAATAGAGCTGTCCTTTCTAATTTTTTCCAGCATGGGTTCTAGTGCTGGAACGTAGAGTAGGGGGGAGAGACGGCACCCCTGCCTAACGGATCGCGTTAGCCTGAAAGTGTTGGTAAAAGTGTGATTTACCAACACCTTGCTTTCGGGCTTCGCGTAAAGGATTTCAATCCATTTCCTAAAGTTTCCACCTATGTTGCAATGTAGTAGTGTTTTGTGAAGGTATCAGTGTGATATTCGATCAATATAGATATAATACATTCTATTTAGAAGGAAAGCGAAAGAGAGGCGGACAAAATGCAACGTGGGGGAGAATTGTGGAAGCAGAGATGCACAGCATAACGAGAGCTGGCGCACCACATGAAGGATGTCTCCCGACCTGGCAAAGTGGAGACAGTTTGTTGCTGCCCTACAAGATAACACCTGCAGAAGTGATTGCGTCTATAATTAGTCAGGTCGTCCTTAGAAACATATCCGGGTTACGTGGAGAGATCGTGCTAGACCTCTGTCTACGAAGCACTATTTTTTTGGTGCCCAGTTGGCAGAAAGGATAGTAACGATTCGCTCCTGTGGCTAGGCGGTGGTATCGTTCGGAAGGTCGTGGGTTCGATTCCCGGTTAGCCCATCACTTCGGATACACCTTTGTGTTTCGTTTATTTATTTATTTACTGTTTACAAGCCTCGGATTTCCCCTCCTTATTTGTTTATACGTTTATAAGACAACAGCAGACGTGATGGTCACTGATTACTTTGTCAGTGAGCGGTCAAGTACTAAAGACGAAGGGGAAGATATCATAATTATAACCCGCAGTGACGTACTAAGGGAATGCGAAAAAGGTGGGTTGGGGCGGGGGGGGGGGGTGGTTGGGGGCGGGGGGGGGGGGGGGGGGGGGGGGGGGGAGGGGGGGGGGGGGGGGGGGGGGGGGGGGGGGGGGGGGGGGGGGGGGGGGGGGGAGCGGGGGGGGGGGGGGGGGGGGGGGGGGGGGGGGGGGGAGGGGTGTGGGGGGGGGGGGGGGGGGGGGGGGGGGGGGGGGGGGGGGGCGGGGGGGGGGGGGGGGAAGGGAGGCGGTGGGGGGGGGGAGGGCGGGGGGGGGGGGGGGGGGGGGGGGGGGGGGGGGGGGTGGCGGGGGGGGGGCGGGGGGGGGGGTGGGGGGGGGGGCGGGGGGGGGGGGGGGGGGGGGGGGGGGGGGGGGGGGGGGGGGGGGAGGGGGGGGGGGTGGGGGGGGGGGGGCAGGAGTGGGGTTGTGTTGGAGGGGATTCAAAAATGGAGGGCGGGGGGATGCGATAGCAAAGGGTAACAGGCAAGAAGCTTTTATTACTGTAGCGTACTCTGTAAAGATCTACTTACAAGTATAATATATTTTTCTCCACGTTTATTTATAGAGGGTGGGGGTGGCAAAGGATGGATCCGGCCCAGGTGTCAAATACCTAAGGTACGCCCCTGATAACCCGTTAGGATGTGGACGTTTTTCTCTATCAGTTTAAAAAAGAAACAGTACTAGGAATCGTAATAACTGCAGCAGTAATAATAGTGGTGGTCGCAGTGGTATTAGCAGTAGCGGTGTTTCCATTACTGGTCCTGTGTCACAAGATGGATTTTGGGGCGACCTCTTTCCGACCTCTCTTTCACTACGGCAATACCGTCATATCCTCAACCCCTTTTTCGAAATCCTTGGGGCCAGTTGTGTTTCGGAATTCGAAGTTTTACGGATATCAGAACGGGAGTACGGTATATGTACCGTATATCACAGTAACGCCATATCGGGGTCTGTTGTAGCACCCCGCAAAAAAAAACACATTAATATTTATTAAATTCAAGTTCATAATAAATTAATCTTTATTATTAAAGATTGTAATTAATAATATAGTACTCCTGCCACTACCACCTCTTTCAATACTACGATCACCACTGCCACTATAATTACTACAACCACTGCTACCACCATCACTAATATTGTCACGTAGGGTTTATATTCATTTAATTTCCTACATCTTCTTCCTATTCTTTCACATAAATTCTCTCTTTTATTATCTCTGTATTTTTTTCCTGTGTATTTTTCATCCATTCGTTTTGCGAATATTATTTTCATATAATTCGCAAACTTTACCTGTTTTCCTTTCTCTTAAACTGAGAATCGCGCTAGGACGATATTACGTAGATGTCAGGGCTGCAGGGCGTCAGAAGGCGTGATAAGTCGGTTCGCTGAACATAGGACGTAGCAAATCGTCTACATTCTCACCGAGCGCGCGAGCTTCTTCTCGGCATTAGTCCCGGTGAGGTGTGATACTTTACATCTGCACCGGGCAGTATCCAGACATTTGGCTGGAAAATCCCAAACTGACACGGCGCTCACTTGGGCCATGGTCAGCTGTAGTGTGAAAACTGCCCTACAATGGAGTCAGGCTATCTGGGATTTGAAACTGACATGCGTACATCGTGGTCAGTAGGTGACAGTTACGACACGCGTTGAGCGGACGTAAATGTTGGGAGTAGGGGAGATAATTTCGCTTGGCGAAGTAAGTTTGGGCCCTTTGTCTGATTTTAAGATATTGGCCAAGTTTGAAACTTTAATTTCATTCTCGCTCATAGACTCCACAGTAGATAGGTCGCTCGAAAAACAGAATAGCTGTTAGAGAAGATCTCAGTTTGTTTCGGCAATTTGTCGAACTTCTAGACTTCTAGAAATATTTTCAGCATTTTTATTCTTAAGTTGTGCGACTACCTGTAATTCTGTGGTTGAGGTAATTAATATGATAGATATATAGATTTTGTGAGTGTTAAAGTGTTAAATCGCTTAATTCATTTTAATCTATTTCTTTAGCGCAGAAGAGAAATAAAGTGGTAGGCTATTATATTTTCTAGGGAAGCATTCAGTGGAAAGCAGACTAAAAATTAAATTTCTAGCTTATAACGGCAATTGTAGCTATTTATAAATTTAACTGCTAATACTCAGTCGAGTGTATTTTTCTAAACTAACGTATAAACTCTAGAATCCAGCCTCATGAATGGTGACGGAATACGCACGTGTTCTTAATTTATGAGGATTGCTGATTTTTAAATATAACTTACGTCACGGGAAGTTTAAATGATAAGCAAAGCTCTCTGCTTGCAAGTTTAAATGTAAGTTTTAACCAGTACAGATTCTGTTTATTATATTATATGTGTTATTTTTCCTCCACACAGTGAAAGTTTTGGAGTGACCCTAACTTTACCAGCACCTAGTAGTAGTTTCCATACTTGTGAAGAAATAGACAGTCCTTATTTTGAACCACGTGGGTTTTCTCAAGTAACACTGATCTGACGGTGCAAGTTAGACAGAAATACTAATATCCCTATAACGGGTTTTCAAAGACTGTACTGATAAATACTGGACCTTGGAGCCAGCACTTAATTTCTTCTAGAAACTCTATATAATTTGCTGCCTGGTGGCGTGAATATTAACAATCATTTCCCGACTAGATTATATCTTGTGGACAAATCTGTGGTGTGACTAAAGTGAATCCTATACTGAGGGAAGGCACCGACCTGACATTCATCATTTTTTAGAAACCTACGCTATTGACACTGTGCTCTGCTAACTCCCGCGCCTGGAATAATTGTTAGGTGACTTAATCAGACATTTGAACAAATTTGCATACCCAAGTAGTCGTTCCCGGAGACTCCAAGTTAAATACGTCTTTTGGAACTGGGGACTGTCATGAAATATTCTAATCCACATATATAAATTATTAGGTAAATATAAAGCCTAACAAATAAAATTAATAAAGAGAAGAGCAATGGGAAAATGACAGTGCTGTCACAAAGAATGTACTCGAAATCCCCCTTGTTTTCTGCTTCGTCTGCAAATTGTAACGCTTTCACGTTGATAGTAAAGCTTACTGTATTATTACCCGCCTTCTTCAATGAAACGTGTGCTGTATTTCTTGGAAAAGCATTGAGACGTACTGCGTAATGACCTAAATTAACCCTAACATTAATTATACTGCGTTACCAAAACGAACGAACAGATGGACTAAAGGGATACAAAGAGAAGGGAGAGGCAGAAAGCCGAACACTAAACCCGCTTCGCGCGATACACAATTACCACCATCACGCGTGTAAGTCTACATGCACTAATTTTTTTTTTCAGACGGACAGTGATAAAATACACTACCCTTTCCCAGAGTTAGGTTTATAAATCATAACAGACTCTTATTAGAAAAGACAACATTATATGGGTTTACGTTTGAACACATAACAGTACCCAGACAGCACATCTTCTAAACAGGAGATAGAAGAAATTGCATATTTTGAACGCAGCCACGTAGCTCCTTTAAATTAGTATTTTTGGGTTCCTTAGGGTTTGCTGACAAATAATATGTAAAACGTTACGCAAATAGTCCAGGAATTAATAAATTATACCCAAAATAAAATATTGGGGGTGCCTGACAGCATAAAATCATTTCTGCTCATAAAATTTTTTTTATAACGTGTTTGAAAAAACCTTACGTTACATAAATAGCCTACCATGTAAACTCCAAATTGATTGGAGCGCAACAAATGAAAGCCTAACCACGATTGGTCGGGCTATAAATACTATCTTGGTTGTTGGGGGAGACGGGAAAAGATAACATTTTTTCAAACACTTGTCGAAACGTGGCTCATTGGCCAGTCTCGCTGATATACACACTTGGGAGCGTTAGTTCGAGACCACTAATTCAAATAAGCTTGATAAAGCGACAGTACGTTGAAGCTAGCTCACATTTTTGCTAAAATAAAAGCCTGGAACATAGGCAGAACGGAATTTGTGCCAGTTTGTGCCAGAATTCATTGCTAATCAACGTATCTGTGTTTATTTCCATGAAATTGTGGTAAGCTTGAACCATTCAGTATCTTTTAATGAAAAATTGAATGTGAATTGTTGATTTATGCCTGTATATATATGTGTAGTTCAGTGGCAAACGTGAGGTAAAGCCTATAATGCTCCAGCCTGAACAGAGGGTGTCGGAGAGAAGTAAAACGGCATGGAATGGCCAAATAGTACACTGACACCTGGATGATGGACTAGAAAGAAATAATGCTGGAAGTGCAGAGGCGTAGTAACCATTAAGAAGGGTAATACTGGAATAAAGTATTTCAAATGAAGCTGACTGTTGGCCTAACGCTCTGAACGCAATGTTTGTGCTGTATTGTGATCAGTGTAAAAGAGAATATAAATTAGTTATGAAGTAGAAGGTACATCCTTCTTGATTTCAGGGACAGTGGTCTTGATGGTAGTGAGCAGCACCTGGTCAGAGATTTGCTGAATCCAGAGTCGGACAGCATACTCCTTGGTCTTTTTAGCTATCAGTGAGGTGTCTCCTGAGCCCAGAGGAGAATTCGAGCAGAGGAGTCCTTTCCTGCCGCCATCACGCCAGATAAGCGAATTGGCCAGCTGAGCTCAACATTATGTCCCCTCATCTTGAAATAACTTTATAAAAATACTATTCAGAGGGGGAATTTACTTGTCTTAAAATCAGGAACTGTGAACATCTCCAATAATAGTCCCTAAAGACAAACTATTGAAGTCATGATGACCAATACCAACAGAGCTTGAACAAAACAAAACCAGTATTACCTCATTTTACTACTACACAACTGACACACATAGAACATTTGTACTAATATATGTCACTACAATATTCATATTAAATACATTCTGTACATAACTTGTAATTTAAATTGATTGTGATTCCTGGTTCCCTTGTAGTTGAATCAGGACACATATTCCTTCATGCCAGTAATGAATACATATTGTTATTTGAACCGTTACGAGTGACTTCTTTAAGCTATTCTCATAGAGTGTTATATGTATGTGAGTGTCACAGTGTTGTTAAGAGTAGTGGATTAAATTAAATTGTTTATCTGTCTGTTGTTGTGACTTACACTTCACCATACACATACCCTAGACACAAAACGTAGTCACCACACTATTCCAGAATAATTCTGACTGAGATATATAGATATGTGGCAGCAAGTAAGGTTATATATATAATATACTACTCTTATTAGATATATATATACCTTCACAGCTGATCTCAGTCAGTACACTAAGTCCCTTATAAATATCTATAACATCCCACTTCACCACATATATTGGGGTCTCGCTCTTGGGATTTTGAATCTTTAACTATTAAAAATATTGGGGGTAATTCACTTCAGGGAATATAAGAATTAAAAGGTATCCTTGGGTGGAATTAAATAAGGTTGAGCTCACGGTGCCTGTTTTGTCCATTAGAGATTGAATTGTTGGTTAGACATTGTATTAAGTTACCTGATAGACAATGGCGGACCTGGCCAAATTTCGATCTGCTGCGGTTCAGACTGCAAAAGAGTTAGGATTAGATGGGCAAGTTATGGTTGCCTATGTTACTACGGAATGTGACAAATTTATTGAACGCGAAGAAAGAAGGTTTGAAGCCGAAAGAAGGTTAGAGGCTGAAAGGGAAATTAAGAAGTTACAATTTGAAGCTGAGGCTGAGACTAAGAGGTTGCAGATTGAGGCTGAGGCTAAGAAATTAGCTGCAGAAAGGGAAGCCGAGGAAAGAAGACAAGCTGCAGAAGAAAGAAGATTGACTGCAGAGAGGGAAGCAGAAAAGGAGGAGAAAAGATTACAAAGGGAACATGAATTACGACTAAGGGAGTTTGAGTTTCAAGGCCATGCTCCTGAAAATGGTGCCAGTCCCTTTGCCTCTGATGCTACGGTTACTCAAGGAGCCTCAATCTCAGCTATGAATTTTCATTTAGATCATTTTGTTGAGAAAGACGATGATATTGAGAGCTATATAAATAGGTACGAACTATTAGCTACCACGTATGGGTTGGAGAGAGAAAGGTGGAGCTTAAAGTTATCTCAGGGACTTCGTGGGGCAGCTTATGAAGTTTTTGCAAAAATGAGCAGAGGTGATCAGGAAAATTATGACATGCTAAAGCAGGCTCTTTTGTTAAGGTATGAAAAGAATGCAGAGTTTTACAGGAAAAATTTAGGAATGCTAAACTACTGTCAGGTGAAACCTATCACCAGTTCTCTGCACGAATAGAGACATACTTGGAGAAATGGACTTCTCTGGGGAAAACCCAAGATCTTAAGGAAATGGTCCTTATAGAGCAACTAAGATAGTCCATGGCTCCAGACCTGAGAAAGTTTCTCATGGAACAAGGTGCAGAGAGGCTGGGTGAGTTGCTAAATGTTGCTGAAAGGTATCAAGCAGCTCAAGCAGAGGTAACAGGTAATAAAAAGAAACAGGTGGACAACTTAGGGCACCACAGAACTTTAATAAATTTGATCCTAAGGATCAAAATAAAGGTAAGCACCAATTTGATAGGCCACGGTATGACAATAAAAATAAATTCCCACAATTCGATGAAAGGAAATATGATGAAAGAAAATCTTTCAACCAAGGAAAAAGGTGGTGTAAAAAATTGTCAGATGGACAATCATGACACTGACCGTTGCAGAAGGAAACCTGTGTATATGGCAACCCTTCAGGTCAGGTCGACCTCAAGACAGGAGGAGGATATTATGTTGGATACCACTCCAGAAGAGATGAGGAAGGCACAGGCTGGGGATAAAACACTCAAGCCTTGTTTCAGAAAATTGTCAACTTGTCATACAACTCCAGGCAAGGGAGATTTTTACATGAAAAACAAGTTGATGTATAGGAAGGCCGGAACTAGATCCCATGGTCACGGACAGCTGGTTCTTCCAAAAAGATACAGGACAGAATTAATAAGGAGCCTACATGTGAAACCAGATGGGGACCATGAGAAGATAGGTACCATCATTCAAAAGGTGGCTCACAATTATTATTGGCCCAAAGCAAGATGGGACATTGAGAATTTTGTAGAAAGGTGTAGCATAGCACATGAGGGAACACCCACAAGTGGGAACATGGATCAGGACCTGGACACGCCACGGGGCAAAATTAGGCCTGACAATAAAAAGAAAAATAGATTTGATAAAGTGGACCAAATGGAATGGGAAGCCCCTTTTCACGGACAAGCTTCACTTAACTGTTTACAATGGCCACTATGCGGAGAGTGCAAAAAGATGTCTTACCCCAGGATAAGCCGAAAATCCCTCAATCGGACTTAAACAAACTGGAGGAAGAGGATGTAGAGAGGAAATCTCTCATCAAGAATTTTAAGAGGGGAGAAAGCCCCAAAAGAAAAATTGGTAGCGGTCGTTTTGTGAATGATAATTCTGGGAGGAAAAATCATCACTATAAAGCTTCAAGTGGAAGAGACCATACCGGTGCATGGACAAATAGGTCCACACAATTAAAGGTCCATATGTAGCTTTGTTAAGAACGTGGACTGATGAAAAGGCAGAGGAAAACATTACATCTTCATACCAGTATGTGAATGAGCTGACCACTCGGTTAAAAACTGGCTGGAAACTTGCCAATGAAAATTTGAAACAAGCCAGGAAGAAACATGCTGCCTATTATAACAGGAAGGCGAAAGACAGAAATTTGGCTGTGGGAGAGAAGGTACTGCTTCTTTTGCCCGGGAGTCAGAATAAGTTACAAATTGGATGGCAGGGTCCATATACAGTTCTAGAGAAGGTGTCTAGAACAAATTATAAGATAGATAAGAAGGGGAAAGAAAAAATCTATCATGTGAATCTCCTGAAGAAATATTTGGAAAGAGAACATCAGGAAGAGACACACTTGTTGACCTGTCCATCGCCATGGAGATGAAAAAGGAACCACTTTCATCATTTGAATATCCATTACACCCCTGTGAGACAGCAGCACAGGTGAAAATCAGTACACATTTAACGAAAACTCAGAAAGAGAGAGTGCAACAGGTTCTAAATAATCATGCAGAGGTGTTAACAGACCGACCAGGACATACAAACCTATTGGAATATGATATGAAACTCATAGACTCCACACCTGTCTGTATGAAACCATATTCGATTCCGTTTGCTAAGGAAAAAGCTTTGAAGGAAGAGATAGACTATCTATTGAAGGAAGGAATTATTTCGCACAGTGAGTCTTCGTATAGCTCCGGTGTTGTACTCTTAAGGAAGCCCTCTGGAGAACATAGACTCTGTATAGATTACAGGAGACTGAATGCTATTACAGAAGGACAGGTGGATCCATTGCCGGATACAAATCAGCTGTTTGCCAGACTAAATAAAGCTAAATATTTCTCAAAAGTGGATCTGAGTAAAGGATACTATCAGATTCCAGTAAAGCCTGAGGTTAGACCATACCTAGCTTTTAGTACCTCAGAAGGACACTATGAGTTTAATAGATTGCCATTTGGATTGAAGAATGCGCCTAGTGTCTTCTCTAGAATGATGAGAAAATTATTGGATCCTCTGAATAATCCCTGTATAACAAATTTTATGGATGATATCCTTATAGCAACAGAAACATTTGAGGAACACATTGACTCTCTGAACATGCTGTTGGATCGACTTAGGGAGGCAAATTTAACAGCCCGACCAACCAAATGTTGCGTTGGATGTAAAGAATTGGAATTTTTGGGACACACAGTTTATCAGGGAAACATGACCCCTGACCCAAAGAATTTAGAGAAACTACAGAAAGCCCCGAGACCACAAACCAAGAAGGACGTGAGATCCTTTGTCTCATTATGTGGTTTCTACCAGAAGTATATCAAAAACTTTAATTCCATATGTGCACCTTTAACGGAATTGACACGTAAAGGACTTCCAGATCGCATTACATGGACACCACAATGTGAAATGACTTACCAAGAATTGAAGGAAAAGCTCACAAGTAAACCCATTTTGAAATTACCTGACTTAAGTCAAGAATTCATAGTAAGGACGGATGCAAGTAATATTGGGCTAGGTGCAACTTTACTACAGAAATCAGATGCATTGGATGGGGAATTAAGCCCAGTGGCATATGCTAGCAGAAAGTTGAATAAAGCTGAAATCAACTACTCAACTAGCGAAAAAGAATGTCTTGCAGTAATATGGGCAATAAAGAAATTCAATATTTATCTATATGGGAAGGCATTTAAGTTGCAAACTGACCACAAACCTTTATCGTTTTTAGCACAGGCTAAGCATGAGAACTCTAGGTTACTCCGATGGTCTTTGCTTCTGGCTCCATATAATTTTAGCATTGAATATATATCTGGAAAAACAAATCTGGGAGCGGATTTTTTAAGCCGCCATCCGTGTGATGAGAATCACCGTAAACCCCAGAAATAATAATAAATTTCTCTATGTGTATATAGAATAAAGGACTGACATATAATGTCTGTTTTAAGAGGGGAAGTGTCATGAAATATTCTAATCCACATATATAAATTATTAGGTAAATATAAAGCCTAACAAATAAAATTAATAAAGAGAAGAGCAATGGGAAAATGACAGTGCTGTCACAAAGAATGTACTCGAAATCCCCCTTGTTTTCTGCTTCGTCTGCAAATTGTAACGCTTTCACGTTGATAGTAAAGCTTACTGTATTATTACCCGCCTTCTTCAATGAAACGTGTGCTGTATTTCTTGGAAAAGCATTGAGACGTACTGCGTAATGACCTAAATTAACCCTAACATTAATTATACTGCGTTACCAAAACGAACGAACAGATGGACTAAAGGGATAAAAAGAGAAGGGAGAGGCAGAAAGCCGAACACTAAACCCGCTTCGCGCGATACACAATTACTACCATCACGCGTGTAAGTCTACATGCACTAATTTTTTTTTTCAGACGGACAGTGATAAAATACACTACCCTTTCCCAGAGTTAGGTTTATAAATCATAACAGACTCTTATTAGAAAAGACAACATTATATGGGTTTACGTTTGAACACATAACAGTACCCAGACAGCACATCTTCTAAACAGGAGATAGAAGAAATTGCATATTTTGAACGCAGCCACGTAGCTCCTTTAAATTAGTATTTTTTGGGTTCCTTAGGGTTTGCTGACAAATAATATGTAAAACGTTACGCAAATAGTCCAGGAATTAATAAATTATACCCAAAATAAAATATTGGGGGTGCCTGACAGCATAAAATCATTTCTGCTCATAAAATTTTTTTTATAACGTGTTTGAAAAAACCTTACGTTACATAAATAGCCTACCATGTAAACTCCAAATTGATTGGAGCGCAACAAATGAAAGCCTAACCACGATTGGTCGGGCTATAAATACTATCTTGGTTGTTGGGGGAGACGGGAAAAGATAACATTTTTTCAAACACTTGTCGAAACGTGGCTCATTGGCCAGTCTCGCTGATATACACACTTGGGAGCGTTAGTTCGAGACCACTAATTCAAATAAGCTTGATAAAGCGACAGTACGTTGAAGCTAGCTCACATTTTTGCTAAAATAAAAGCCTGGAACATAGGCAGAACGGAATTTGTGCCAGTTTGTGCCAGAATTCATTGCTAATCAACGTATCTGTGTTTATTTCCATGAAATTGTGGTAAGCTTGAACCATTCAGTATCTTTTAATGAAAAATTGAATGTGAATTGTTGATTTATGCCTGTATATATATGTGTAGTTCAGTGGCAAACGTGAGGTAAAGCCTATAATGCTCCAGCCTGAACAGAGGGTGTCGGAGAGAAGTAAAACGGCATGGAATGGCCAAATAGTACACTGACACCTGGATGATGGACTAGAAAGAAATAATGCTGGAAGTGCAGAGGCGTAGTAACCATTAAGAAGGGTAATACTGGAATAAAGTATTTCAAATGAAGCTGACTGTTGGCCTAACGCTCTGAACGCAATGTTTGTGCTGTATTGTGATCAGTGTAAAAGAGAATATAAATTAGTTATGAAGTAGAAGGTACATCCTTCTTGATTTCAGGGACAGTGGTCTTGATGGTAGTGAGCAGCATCTGATCAGAGATTTGCTGAATCCAGAGTCGGACAGCATACTCCTTGGTCTTTTTTAGCTATCAGTGAGGTGTCTCCTGAGCCCAGAGGAGAATTCGAGCAGAGGAGTCCTTTCCTGCCGCCATCACGCCAGATAAGCGAATTGGCCAGCTGAGCTCAACATTATGTCCCCTCATCTTGAAATAACTTTATAAAAATACTATTCAGAGGGGAATTTACTTGTCTTAAAATCAGGAACTGTGAACATCTCCAATAATAGTCCCTAAAGACAAACTATTGAAGTCATGATGACCAATACCAACAGAGCTTGAACAAAACAAAACCAGTATTACCTCATTTTACTACTACACAACTGACACACATAGAACATTTGTACTAATATATGTCACTACAATATTCATATTAAATACATTCTGTACATAACTTGTAATTTAAATTGATTGTGATTCCTGGTTCCCTTGTAGTTGAATCAGGACACATATTCCTTCATGCCAGTAATGAATACATATTGTTATTTGAACCGTTACGAGTGACTTCTTTAAGCTATTCTCATAGAGTGTTATATGTATGTGAGTGTCACAGTGTTGTTAAGAGTAGTGGATTAAATTAAATTGTTTATCTGTCTGTTGTTGTGACTTACACTTCACCATACACATACCCTAGACACAAAACGTAGTCACCACACTATTCCAGAATAATTCTGACTGAGATATATAGATATGTGGTAAGGCAGTTCTTGTGTTTTGTCAAGATTAATTTTTCAAACTCTGTGCATATAATTATAAGACGAACTCTTTCAAACCCTATGTATCTGTGACTCTGGCGCCATCATCTGTTCTCTTAACGGGGCCGGGCTAAACCTAGAGTTAACACTATAACGGGGCTATTCCTATGCAACATTCTTGATTTTTTATGACCACTGTATATGGTAATTTTCCCTTGATGTACTTTCTTCATAGATGTTGTGAGCCGATTTATTTCCGGGATATTAAAAATCGCTCTTGAAACTAAATAATCGTGTTTGGTCCCAAATTCGTTTCTAGATAATATATATTTAGATCATTGTTTATAGGTTTTCCCAACGACTGGGTGTTTACCCTGTCGACACGGTGTATGTGCGTGCCTGTAGGAGTGATAGAAATATACGTAATACGATCACCATTGCCACCATAATTGCTACAACCACTACTACCACCATCACTAATATTACAGCCACTACCACCACCACTAAACCGATGGTGCCTTTTGGGTGGTCCTTGGTTCGATTCTCGGTATGCCAATGATTTATATTTCTTTTCTGTTGTCTAGTCTCTTCCTTCTGTCTGTCCAACGAATGCCTAGTCCTCGGTCCTTCAGAGATTGTTAAATGTTGTCCTCGCAATCGACTCTAGGTCGTCCTGGAGGTCTGGATCCCTGGCTCTTAGTTTCCCATACTTCTGGTGGTAGCCGATCTTTTCCCATTCCGCAGACATGGCCAAACCATCGTAGTTGGGGCTGTTCTACTTGGGTCTGCAGGGTTTGGGTTTTGAGGTCTACGGTATCGTCTGGTTGCGGACCATGTCTTTTCTTGTTACTTTTAACCACCTTCCTCGGGTACTTGGGCAGGAACAGTTAAAGCGAGATAGCCGTTGTTATAAAATAGAAGTATGGTTGTAAAATAGATGATTTAGCAATTAAGGCAACATCATCGGCAAATGCTAGCTCTGAAATACAGACCTGTCTTATCTTCCAGTACCCCACTGAATACTTTCTCGTCCTCTCCATACATGTTTTGATGACATCGGCCATAAGGAGTATGAAAAGATAAGGTGACAGAAAATTACCCTGTCTTACACCAGTGGTGGTCCTGAACTCTTCTGACTTATCGTTTGCTGTCCTCACATAATTTCTGCAAGTCTTGTAGAAGCTGTGTATAGCATGGATCAAAGGTACTGAAATGTCTTTCTTTGCCAAGCAGTCCCAAAGTTTGTTCTAGGGGACCTTGCTTAAACGCCTTCTGCTCTTAAACCCTCTGTGAATGGGAAGGAGCAAAGCTCCTGACCGGGTTGGAAGGAAAGTCCACAGGCTCCCCAGCCTCGCAATGACATGTCATTGGGCCGAAGGGCTGAAAGCCCAAGTGCCGCTGGTTAAGGAAAAAAAAAAACACGCCTTCTGCAGATCCAAGAAAGGAATATGCCTGGTAATTACCTATATTTATTTACTACTGCTACAACAACTGCTTCTACACCTTCTTCTTCCTTGTCATTGTCATTATCATCAACATCAGTTTGATCACAAAACATATTTTCCATTTAATCCTTTTTTTCCTTTAATGCAAACCTAATACTTCTATTATTGCCAGTTCTTTTTAATCTTTCTCCAGTCCTTTTCCAGTTACCTCAGTTCCTTTCCGTTTCCAGCCGCATTATGTCATAAAATATCATCATCATGATCATCATAATCATCCTCATCATCATCATATTATCATCATCATAATAAGCATCATCCTCATCATCATCATATTATAATCATCCTCATCATCATCATAATCGTCAGCATCATAATCATCGTCATATCATATAATCTCATAATCATTTTCATAATCATCATCATAATAGTAATCATAATCATTATAATTATTATCAAATCATAATCGTCATCATAATTATCATCATCATCATAATCATCATCATAATAATAATCATAATAATAATCATCATCGTCATCAAAATCATCATCATAATCATGATAATCATGATAATCATCATCATCATAATCATCATAATAATAATCATCACCATCATCATAATCATCATCATTATCATCATAATTATAATTTTCCTTTGCGCCCTTTATGGTTCATAGAACCACCACTACAGTTGGTTCCGTTCCAGGAAGCCTGTACTAAGAAGCCACATACTCTTCCAGTGATGGTTCCTGTAGCAATCTGTGTCACGTGATGAGGCTGCCAGCTCCACACACAACCTCATATTAGTTGCCCTGTACGACATGCCTGATACTTCTTTCTTCATGTTCTTTCTTCATCTGTTCAGAGACTCCAGGAACTTCACAAGGTCATAAAATACCTGCCAGCAGCTCATTGACAGAGATGTAGACAAACAGATGAACTGACTGAATATTGTTTCTTTGATTCTTGCAGCAACCAAAACCGTGGGGAGCCATTTTTTCTTCTGTACCGTTCTGGGCAATCCTCCTGGCTCACACGTGTGGAAACTACGGCTTATATATGCTGCTGACTCAGATACCCACATACATGAAGGAAGTACTCAAGTTTGACCTCAAATCTGTAAGTATTGTTTGTTTTTGTTTTAGTTAAAGTAGTCAGTTTTCTTTGTTTCTCTTCTTTTCGCTCGAGGCCACAAATCGTAGACGAACTTGAAGAATCATAAACAAATTACTTTAACCCTGAATGTAACCCTATCTGTGACCAGATGGCCGACAAGACAGTAAATGTAATTGCAACTCGATTTTGTGAAGTTATGGAGTTTCTCGGTTTGTTTCTGTCATGAACATTGTCTTAAATGTAGGTGCCTATTGTGGTGGGTTTTGATGTTATGAATTGTTATGTATTATTATTGTATTAAATGAGATCAGCTATGAAGGTCCCTGAATTTAACAAATAGTATTTTAAACTTTCCAGAGTACCTTTCCGCTACCACCCTTTTGATCTCATTCAAAATTAATCTATATTATTATATAAAATGACTTCGTGTCGTGACTAGGGTTATGAATGTGGAGTGTAATGTGCAATAACCAACAAATATACAAACAAATAGTTTATTATCCACAACCACCAACAGTACTACAACAATAACATACCAACGACACTTTAAAAGGCTATCTTATTTAAGACAGTGGTTGAAATTTGTGTAAATACAATTTTTTACAATTTATTATCCTGATTCTAATTTATTTTGAACCAGGACTGACAATAAAAAGTGAAATCAAAAGAATCATTTACAACATTCCAATAACACAGTAGATCTTCTGTCCATACATACAATATTATTCTAATATAAGTGTGTAGTTGTATTCTTCTACTTTGAGGTAATACTGGTATTAAACCATATGTTGTTGGTTATAATCACTCCCTTTAAGTTATGTCTGTTTTCGTTTGTCACTTGTGGAAATATTAATACTAGGCACAGTTTTCTTTACTATCACTTTCTAGTCTGTTAAGTTGAGCTGCCAGGTGCCGAACAAGAACTTATCTTGGCAGGAGAATACAGGTAGAACGTTTCCTCTGCTCGCTTGACAATCTTTTCCACCTTTTTGATAGGCAATGGCCACTAGCATGGGCTCGAAGTATACAGATAGAGTCCTGAATCGAGCAGTTCTCAGGCGTTTGGTACTACATTAACGTCAGTACCCAGGACCCTGAAATGTGAAGGTTATGCATCCTTCTTTATACTAGTATACTATACTATTCACATTTGTACAGTACATACGAAAACATAGCTTTATACCAACCTATGCCACCATTATCTTTTGATGTGACAATGTACACCAGTATTCCTCTCCCCTAATAGTTACAACGCCACTGCAATTGGCTGTCATCTTTTCCATATAATATGATAGGTGGCTCCTTGATGACGATCATACATATTTTCTTGTAGTGGTACACCTCTCTGACAGTCTACCACAGCCATAGACCCACTCACTTACAGACATATATTATTATCTCACATTCAATTTTTATTTTAGATACATGTTAATAAAGTCAATCTTACCACATTTATTCAATGAAATACACAGTGAACGATGACTGGCACACTTTCGATCTGCCGTTCTGTCCAGGCTTTTGAGAAATATGGTTTTCACAGCACAAGCCTGATCTCATCGCTACTAGTCAAAATTTTGTTAGAAAATGGCGTCCCCAACTAATGCTTTTTCCCCAATATCAACTACTCTGGCCAATAATTATCCTTATTTCACTTGTAAACAAAGTCTTTCAAAAATACAATTCAATTTTCTATTACGTTACTCGGATGATATATGTTTAGTACGAGGTCGGCCAATAATATTTCGTCTCACTTCAAATTCCACCCAATCCCCTTCATCGTACCATCTTAGCCTAGCTTTCACCTAATTTTTTCCCAAAAAATATGCGATCCAATCTAAGCAGATATGACTTGACCTGACAGTATCTCTGATTCTCTATGTATTGTTTTATCAATATTTGATTATTTAATGGACTATTTAGATAACTAACAACATATTCTTGGTCAGCAAGTCTTCAGGTACACGAATATACGATTTTTATGGGGCTATGTGGCTTGGTTCAAAATTCTATCTTTTTTTTCTATGTTAGTTTCAAGCTAAATACGAGAGCTTATGTCATTCGCAATAAGAGCTAAGCGTGTTTCCATGACCGTAGTGTCCACATTTCTAACTTTTTCATCGTATAGGGGAAACCAGCCTAGGGCAAAGCGTGCAAGTTGGTTGTAGAGTTAGAACCAATTTGAGACGTGATTTGCGTGTGTTATCTAGCTTTGCCCCTCCTTTTCCCAAATGCAGTTAGGCAAATATTTCTTAGAACTAGGAAAAGTGGTTCGTTTATGTCAAGGACGAATTTGAAAAATTGGGTACCGTTTTGTTCGGCTTATGCGTTTGCAAATAATAAGCTGAAGGCGTAGGCGACAACTTACGATTCTCGCCGAAAATTTTTAGTACTATCTTATCTTGACTTTATACACTATACTGTTATATTCTAATTTAGATATTGTATTTAGAAGCTCACCACAGTTACACATGTGTGAAAATATGCTAGTAGATGCGCTTAAATGACCATGTGTGTGTGTGTGTGTGTGTTCATGCAGATATATGTGTAATCATACAATAAAAATATCTAAGTCAACAATAATGCCTTCATACTCATACTAAATACTAACTACATCATCACGCGAGAGAAAACTTAATTGAAGCACTTCTATGGTGAAATATTCCACACGGCGCACTGGTCTAAATGACATCAATTTATCAGTATGTGAGAGGCCTTGCTGCTCTAAAGAACAAGCAGATATAAATATATATATATACTCTATTCTTACAGCTCTATACTAAATGTAATAGGCATAGGCTACTCACGGAGTCAGAGGGTACGCTAATCTTTCTCTCACAATAATCACTGATGTAAAATTAACCACACTTACGGCTCACAAGAATGCAATATAACTATTACTTAACACTACACGAATAATAATAATAATGGTAATAAGTACACACTTGTATACAGCGCAATGCGACACTAGAATTCCTCTTATAAATTCACTTAGTACTTTACACATTTAACACACAGTCCCACGATTGAAAATAGCTATGAGATATTCGTGAATATCAGCCCAATGGGCTGATCACCCGTTGGCTTGTCACACCGATTACGGAAACAACGGCAGATGGATCTATTTGTTGTTGCCCTAAAGACGCCGCTAGGCGTGATGGGAAACTACAACAGAGAAAATCAATCTGCTGTTGCCCTTAAGACGCCACAAGGCGTGATGGCCTCTGACTGCTTGGTCGGTCTTTGGCTAAGGACGGAAGAAGAAGAAGAGAAGATTCGTGAAATTACACTAGAAAACACTGTCGTAGATTTTTGATAGGGGAATTAAGACTTGGGTTGGTCCCTTCTGAATAGATTAGAACAAGTGATAGCCACAGTGAGAGATAATAATAGAAATAGATTTTCATGAGTGAGATGGTAGAAATTAATAGAGTCGGTCCCTGAAATCGAGAATTTTGTCTCTTTCAGCCTATCTTCTACAACAGATCTAGAGGAGTCAGACAGTCTATTGACTATATATATATATATAAATATATATATATATATATATATAGATATATATATATAGATATATATATATATATATATATATATATATATATATATATATATATATACCATTCACATATACACACACATAAGTGACGACAGTTAGACGCACAGACGTGAAAACTATAACAATGCAATATAGATAGTTTGGAACGAGCTGACCGACACACTTGAATAAAGTTTATGTAAATTTATTAACATAAGGAAAATTTACCACAACACTTAAATGTTAATATCAAGCATAGAAAATACATATAAGGTAATTTTTTTTTTCGTACGCCCGCTAATACTCGAGGCGAAATCTCAGGTTATTATTTTAATGTCTAACCTGGCATTGATTTTTACGTGAGTATCCTATTTTTTTGTACAGAGACAAGTGTCCCTCGCCATTCAGGCAGGTACTCGCCGTTTTCGGAGGTACCCATTAGAGCTGGGTCGGCTCAGGAGCCGCCAGTCCCTGGTCGACGACACTCCTTCAAATGTTCTCGCCAGGTCTCGAGTTAATCCAGTCCTAATCCCGGTCGACGAAAAATCCTCAAATGCCGTCGCCCGGGTTTGATCCTAAATCACCCGGTCGCCAGAGCGGTGTTGTAACCACTACGCTAGCGCGGCTCCCATATAAGGTAATGAATTGCTACAAGAATGATAGACCCATAGGTATAATCTTTTCCCTCGATGTATAGCCCACAGTCCTGTTAGAAGAAAATGTGATAGCCCCAAAGAGTCAAGGATGCATACGCTATAGTCTAAGAGTTCCCTTTAAAGGTATGAACAGAACGGATACTCTACTCTATCCTAAGGAAAATATCATTAGCAACAAAACTGCATAAAGGAAGTTAAGCCAGCAAAATGGGGGCCAAAAATACAACAATGAAGGAATCACTCAGTCCTGCATTCACTCTAATCATGTCAGCTGTGGCCACGCGCTTGCATTCGTACTTACAGCTTTGGTAGCAACTTCTGGAAAAACAATTTTTAGGACATACACATACAGAATCTCCGGTGTTATTCTAGGCCAAGGGAACCCCAGCTCCACAAAGACAGGTTGAATTCACTACTTCAGGGAACATTTCCTTGGTTATTATTATTTAGGATATCTGTTTATGTCACATTAAAATTGTCTAGGCACGAAAGTTAACAGCGAGCACAGTGTCAATAGCTTAGGTTTTTCAGTACGTAGGAATGTCAGGTCGGTGCCTTCTCTCAGTATAGAATTTTAATTTGGTCACACAATTAGTAAAAAATGTCGGAATGTTAATGGTTTGTAATTTTTCTCGCCACAGGGCTGCATGTACATGAGAGTTTGTGAAGAAATATAATCTGGCTCAATAGGCCCAATATAGGCATTTAGTCTTTAAAACCGTTAGTGAGATTTGTACTCTGCCTATTTCTGGAGGCAAACGCCCTGCCAGACACGTGTTAACTTGTAGACCCACGTGGTTAAAGATAAAAATGTTTCTTCTCTCAGTTGTACTAAAACCGCTGGTAAAAGTTGGGCTGACCCAAAACTGTATAAGGAAGAGAAAAGTACAAAATACTTAACCACAATATTTGCTTCGGTTATAACTTACATTATAACTACAAGCGTAGAGCTTGTCTTAACGTTAAAACTCCCGTGAAATAATTATGATCGTTTGAAAAAAATCAATCATCATGAATTAGAAATACCTACGTATTTCGTCAATACTCAATGATGACTCAGTGCAGTTATAAGTTAGTTACAATATACTCGGACTGGTTACTAGCAATTTAATTAAATTTTATTTACAGCTGCATGAGTTTAAGCTAGAAATAATAATTTTTTCTGCTTTCCACTGTAACACGTCAACTAGAGAATATAACAGACTTATAATTTAATCCCTCTGCACAGAAATCTAACTAGTGAAAATAAAATAGGCGATTTACCACTTTAATCACTCACAAAATAGTAGATATATAATATTACCTCCAAACACAGAACTACGGGCGATCACCACGAAACTAGAATGTATTCACTAGATAGGTATTCTAGAAGCTCGGTAAAAATTTGACGAGAAAACTAAGAACTTCGCTATACAAGCTTATACTCTAGCACGAAGCGATCCGTCTACTGCAACTTAGGAGTACTGAATGCCTGAAGTCTAACTACTGGGGTTTATATCTTATGAAAAGAAATGATTTCCTAATTCTCGGAAACCCGAAATAGTTCCCGTCTTAACACCTACATAAAACTCAGACGACGGCACTGAAACTGCCAGACGCGTTTCACACCTGCCGCTACCTATGGTCATTTCCCAGCGATGCATGTTGGCGCCTCTCACACCTAACCCCAAGAAACTTAACCAAGAGCGCCGTGTCAGAAATTGTTAGACGGTTGTCTGCCATCTTATGTCTGTCGAGAACGAATTTCACACTATTCGGTCTACTCAAGAACTTAGCTTAACAGCAATAAAAATGTGTTGCTAAATAGGAAAAGAGACAAGCGAAGGTATGAATGGGAGAGTTATATTTTCACAATCAAACGAATGCGAAAAAAAGAAAAAGGATAAAAGAGCGATAATAAAGTAGAAGACACGGGTAGAATAGAGAAAAGATATAGAAATTTATTAATCATAAATCTCTCTGCGACAGCAGGTTACAATGTTACTATTTTTCGGACCCCTCTTAATACATTTGTTTGACTAAACGTACTATCTGATGTTATACTTGCAGTGTTACGTGTGACTTCAGTCTTGAGTACAGCCAATACGGAAGTGAATCATAGACTATTAGTAAACAAATGGGAAAAGCCCTGGAGGTCACAGAGATGTGGTTTTATAGACGAATGTTGAGACTATCATGGACAGCTAAGAAAGAAAGAAAGAAAGAAGAATAATGAGGATGTACTGAAAGAAGCCAATTAGCATAAGAGACTAGTCACAGTTGAAGGAAGCAATCTTACTTTCTGTGGGCATATTACAAGGAGGAGAAAGTTGGACAAAATTGTGACAGCAGGAAAGATTGAAGGAAAAAAGAGAGAACATAACTGGACCATTTGACATGGCTTGGCCGGAAGTCAAATGTGGAATTGATAAACAGTTCTGGAGGCAGCGCTAGAACTGGGTTAGCCATGTCCATAGAAGGGACCCTGACACCATCACCAGAATTGCTATGCTATGGACCTCAGAAGGATGGCGAAAGAGAGGCAGACCAAAGACAACCTGGCGGAGAACAGTGGAGGCTGAGATGCAAACATGAAACAGAGTTGGGGCACGGCACGAAGGTTGACTACTGACCGATCAAAGTAGGGGCAGTTTGTTGCTGCCCTACAAGACGCCACCAGGCGTGATGGCCACTGAATGCTTTGTCAGTCAGGGGCCATGAAGAAGAAGAAGACTGAGGCAGGGAGTTGTGGAGAGACATTATCACCTATGCCACCAGGCATAAAAGAAAGAAATTACATCAGCTGTAATTATATTCATTGTGAGAATCAAATAATAAAGGCGATGATCAATGTTATGATAACTAGGACAACATTGCAATTTATTATTTAATTTTTAAAAATATGTATTGTGTCAAAGTACCATCATCGTGGATAACACTCCCCTGTGTTGCACCACTGCAATGTGGATTTATAATTAACAATAATAAGCTCGCTCCTCTAGGAGTATGACCACATAACAATGGCTGACATAAGAAAATCAACACCTTCTACAGGTACTTCCCTTTAATAACTATGCACACTACAAAAAGGCCTCACACGGCCAACAAACGAATCAATACAATAATGAAATGCCAGTGTAACTTGCCTTAACACTTAAACTATCAGTCTCGTACATGACAGTACGACTTACACTGAAAAAAACACTGCAATGAATATCGCTCACCTTGAGCGCCAAAAACTGTGACAAAGACATACTCAAATCATTGTCAACTTATAAATCTACGGCCTGTAGAAAATACTCACTAGATACTATGTACTAGATTTACACGTCCTAATCCACCAAGACCGAAATATGGCAAGTACTCAGAACAAATAGTCCAATACATGAACTTCACAGCAAGATTGCTGGTAAATGGAAAATATGTCCGTCCTACTCGGACACTGGCTAGATTCTCACTCGCCGCCTTCGCGCCTGATTTCCCGGCTTTTCGTAGTCACATGACGTAACCGTTCGGCCAGACCCGGTGTTGCCCGGCTAACTTTCTGGCCGAACACCAAACTACAGATGCACTGCTAAATAACGCTGTGACATCCTGATAAAAAAATTTAAATAAATAAAAGCCTGCCCCGTATAGTTCCCAGAAGTATGTGAGTAGACAGTGACAGAATAGAACTACTGTACCCTCAGTCATACCATGTGATATGTCATGTGATGTTTGCATAGGACTGTCAACCGTCAACCTGATCATGTACAAGAAATTGCCGGAGAAACCTGCACTGCTAGAGGACATGATTTCTCTGGTGCAGAGTTTCACTGCAGAATCTATGCTCTGGGAGAGGGAGGGGAGGGGGGGGGGGGGGGGGGGGGACATGAATGCATGAAAATAAATATGAATACTTTGTTCTACATATGCTTGTAATGGCTTGCGATGGAGTTGGCAAAATATGTCACGTATATCAGTAGAGTTCACAGTTGGATTCCCACTTGGGGTGATTTCATTTTTATTGTCATTTAAATTGTCTTTCGTTGAATCACAGTTTAGTATGAGGTCGGCCATCTGGTCGCAAACAAAGTTAGGGTAGAGGTTAGCGCAAGCGGCTATGTTCGTTCGTTCGTTCTTCTTCACTCTTAAATAACCACATCTATCTCTCTTATAAAGCTGACAGGCTTCTCTCGCCACCACACAGTTTCTCCCTCAACTGCCAGTCCGTCTCAGGCTTCTCTCATCACCACACAGTTTCTCCCTCAACTAGTTTGGATAAAGCCATACTGCCACCCTGTTCCTGTCGTGGAACCGACAGTTTTGGTGTACATGTTCTACTGTCTTTTTGTCCTCCCCACATACACACATACCAACGGGCTGATCACCCGTTCGCCAGTCACTTCGATTACGGAAACAACAGCAAATGGATTGATTTGCCGTTGCCCTAAAGACGCCAATAGGCGTGATGGGAAACAATGGCAAAGAAAACCTATCTGCTGTTGCCCTAAGACGCCACTAGGCGTAATGGCCACTGACTGCTTTGACGGTCGGTGGCTAAGGACGGAAGAAGAAGAGAAGAAGAACATACACACATATCTGTCTGTTTGTCCTCCCCACATGGACACATATCTATCTGTTTGTCCTCCCCACATGGACACATATCTGTCTGTTTGTCCTCCCCACATGGACACATATCTGTCTGTTTGTCCTCCCCACATGGACACATATCTGTCTGTTTGTCCTCCCCACATGGACACATATCTGTATATTTGTTCTCCCCACGTGGACACATATCTGTCTGTTTGTCCTCCCCACATGGACACATATCTGTCTGTTTGTCCTCCCCACATGGACACATATCTGTCTGTTTGTCCACCCCACATGGACACATATCTGTCTGTTCTCCCCACATGGACACATATCTGCCTGTTTGTCCTCCACACATGGACACATATCTGTCTGTTTGCCCTCCCCACATGGACACATATCTGTCTGTTTGTTCTCCCCACAAGGACATATCTGTCTGTTTGTCCTCCCCACATGGACACATATCTGTCTGTTTGCCCCCCACACGGACACATATCTGCCTGTTTGTCCTCCCCACATGGACACATATCTGCCTCCTTGTCCTCCCCACATGGACACATATCTGTCTGTTTGTCCTCCCCACATGGACACATATCTGTCTGTTTGTCCTCCCCACATGGACACATATCTGTTTGTCCTCCCCACATAGACACATATCTGTCTGTTTGTCCTCCGCACATAGATATATCTGTCTGTTTGTTCTCCCCACATGGACACATATCTGCCTGTTTGCCCTCCCCACATGGCCACATATATGTCTGTTTGTTCTCCCCACAAGGACATATCTGTCTGTTTGTCCTCCCCACATGGACACATATCTGTCTGTTTGCCCCCCACATGGACACATATCTGCCTGTTTGTCCTCCCCACATGGACACATATCTGCCTGTTTGTCCTCCCCACATGGACACATATCTGTCTGTTTGTCCTCCCCACATGGACACATATCTGTCTGTTTGTCCTCCCCACATGGACACATATCTGTCTGTTTCTCCTCCCCACATAGACACATATCTGTCTGTTTGTCCTCCCCACATGGACACATATCTGTCTGTTTGTTCTCCCCACATGGACACATATCTGTCTGTTTGTCCTCCCCACATGGACACATATCTGTCTGTTTGTCCTCCCCACATGGATACATATCTGCCTGTTTGTCCTCCCCACATGGACACATATCTGCCTGTTTGTTCTCCCCACATGGACACATATCTGTCTGTCTGTCCTCCCCACATGGACACATATCTGCCTGTTTGTCCTCCCCACATGGACACATATCTGCCTGTTTGTCCTCCCCACATGGACACATATCTGTCTGTTTGTCCTCCCCACATGGACACATATCTGTCTGTTTGTCCTCCCCACATGGACACATATCTGTCTGTTTGTCCTCCCCACATGGACACATATCTGCCTGTTTGTCCTCCCCACATGGATACATATATGTCTGTTTGTTCTCCCCACATGGACACATATCTGTTTGTTTGTTCTCCCCACATGGACACATATCTGCCTGTTTGTCCTCCCCACATGGACACATATCTGTCTGTTTGTCCTCCCCACATGGACACATATCTGTCTGTTTGTCCTCCCCACATGGACACATATCTGTCTGTTTGCCCTCCCAACATGGACACATATCTGCCTGTTTGTCCTGCCCACATGGACACATATCTGTCTGTCCTCCCCACATGGACACATATCTGTCTGTTTGTCCTCCCCACTAGGACACATATCTGTCTGTTTGTCCTCCTCACATGGACACATATCTGTCTGTTTGTCCTCCCCACATGGACACATATCTGTCTGTTTGTCCTCCCCACATGGACACATATCTGCCTGTTTGTCCTCCCCACATGGACACATATCTGTCTGTTTGTCCTCCCCACATGGACACATATCTGCCTGTTTGTCCTCCCCACATGGACACATATCTGTCTGTTTGTCCTCCCCACATGGACACATATGTGTCTGTTTGTCCTCCCCACATGGACACATATCTGTCTGTTGGTCCTCCCCACATGGACACATATCTGTCTGTTTGTCCTCCCCACATGGACACATATCTGTCTGTCCAATTCTCAGTTTGTTGTACAGATGGAATTTGACTCTGCAGTGGCCGGTTCTTAGTCGGAAAATGATCCTTTCGCTATGTTCTGTCTAACATTAACCCTGAATTCCAAAGCTAAAAACCCCAACAGTGCTGTCTTTAAAGAAACACTTAATAGCAATCTGAATTGAGTACACTATCACTAATCTGAACCCTAACCCTGTTTGTGACAAGATGGCAAACTTTACATTAGTCTGTGAGTTTTTTTTCTTTTACTTTCACTTTTTAATCTCTCAATTTCTCTTATGCTTTATTCCTAATTGTCATCCCTTCACCTTGATTACTTTGACAGTTCTGTTTATAAACAGTAACTAGTTTGTTGCACAAGACGTTGTGGTGGAGGGAGGTTGGTGACTGTATTGATTCTAGTGATGTATGGTCAGAACGTCATATATTTTTATTTTTTATTTATTTTTTAGAACGGCGCCTTCTCCATGCTGCCATATTTGACCATGTGGTTCTGTATAAGTTTAGCGGGTACAGTCTCAGACATTCTAATTGTCCGGAAAATTTTACCATATCTGTGGGTCCGGAAACTCATGTCTTCTATTGGTAAGTTGTGTCTCCGTACACATTTTTTGTTTTGTTATTGCTATAGACTTTCAATCATTCAGGCTTTACCTTTCAGCTTCCCACGGAGCATAGGCCTTCACAAAATACATGCCAAGTCCTTCTGTCGTCTGCCATCTCCTCAAGATCTTTTCATCTCTTCTATATCAATTTTATTGATGTCTCCTGTTCTCTTCACCGAGTATTCTCAGCTGCTGCAACATTTCTTACCCTGTGGATTCCAGAAAAAGGACTGCCTTTTAATGCTAGCAGGCTTCCCCAGTGTGTGTTCTATTCACTGTGTGTTCTATTCACTGTGTGTTCTATTCAATGTGTGTTCTATTCACTGTGTTTTCTATTCACTGTGTGTTCTATTCACTGTGTGTTCTATTCACTGTGTATTCTATTCACTGTGTGTTCTATTCACTGTGTGTTCTATTCAATGTGAATTCTATTCACTGCTGGAAATAATAGCAAATATAAAAATGAAAAAAAGACAACAACCAGTTGCTATGGAGAAAAGAAACGTCCAAATATATATACAGTAGAGAGAGAGAAAAAAAAGAGAGAGAGAGAGAGAGAGAGAGAGAGAGAGAGAGAGAGAGAGAGAGAGAGAGAGAGAGAGAGAGAGTTTACAGACTTTCATAAATGGGTGTTTGTTCAGACCTAGAGTTTTGAGATGGCGTGACAAGGTAGCCAGTTTGAGATGGCGTGACAAGGTAGACAGTTTGAGATGGCGTGACATGGTAGCCAGTTTGAGATGGCGTGACAAGGTAGCCAGTTTGAGATGGCGTGACAAGGTAGCCAGTTTGAGATGGCGTGACAAGGTAGACAGTTTGAGATGGCGTGACATGGTAACCAGTTTGAGGTGGCGTGACAAGGTAGACAGTTTGAGGTGGCGTGACAAGGTAGCCAGTTTGAGATGGCGTGACAATGTAGACAGTTTGAGATGGCGTGATAAGGTAGCCAGTTTGAGATGGCGTGACAAGGTAGCCAGTTTGAGATAGCGTGACAAGGTAGACAGTATGAGATGGCGTGACAAGGTAGCCAGTTTGAGATGGCGTGACAATGTAGCCAGTTTGAGATAGCGTGACAAGGTAGACAGTTTGAGATAGCGTGACAAGGTAGCCAGTGTGAGATGGCGTGACAACGTAGCCAGTTTGAGATAGCGTGACAAGGTAGACAGTTTGAGATGGCGTGACAAGGTAGCCAGTTTGAGATGGCGTGACATGATAGCCAGTTTGAGATGGCGTGACAAGGTAGCCAGTTTGAGATGGTGTGACAAGGTAGCCAGTTTGAGATGGCGTGAAAAGGTAGCCAGTTTGAGATAGCGTGACAAGGTAGACAGTTTGAGATGGCGTGACAAGGTAGCCAGTTTGAGATGGCGTGACAAGGTAGCCAGTTTGAGATAGCGTGACAAGGTAGACAGTTTGAGATGGCGTGACAAGGTAGCCAGTTTCAGACTGATGGAAACAACCAGAGGGTTACTAATGAAATAAGAGGTCATCACAAGATACTGGCATTTAATAGAACACACATAGGGAGCCGTGCTAGCGCAGTGGTTAAGTGCACTGGCTTCTTAGCTCGGCGGTCCGTGGTTCGATCCTCAGTTAAGGTGGGATTTATTAGACCGCAAACGGATCCGGGGTCGACCCAGCCTCATGAATTGGGTACCATAGCAACTCTGGGAAGGTTAAAGCGGCCGGCGTGATGCTGATTACATCACCTCTAGTGTGCCGATGGTCAAGAAAATATGGACCTAACACCATATTCCCAATATGCCTCAATGGGCGTTTAACGGGATCCTTTACTTACCTTACATTGAGGAAACCATATGATAGCATTACAGGGCAGTCCTTTTTGTCTGGAACTGGAATCCACACGGCATTAGAAATAGAGGGACACCAAGCAAACGGGGAATTGGAGAGACCTTGAATGGATGGCACGGGACAGGAAACCTTCGCATGAATTATTTCAAGCCTTCTGTATTATACTTTTGAATGATAGTCTGGTCGCCCAACTTTGTCTATGTTGCAGCATATAAAAAGGTTTTAAAAAAATAGGGTAACGGTAGTCCTATATCAGAAACTGCCCCTAGGGGAGTGAAGTGTTAGAGACCCACCACACAGTATCAGGATTTTATGAGGTGAGTGACCAGTGCCCTTCCTAGCTGCCTTTGCCTTCCTCACCTCACAAGCAGAGTCAGGTACCCATTTACAACTGGGTAGACTGGAGCATGGTAATACCAGGTTTTGATCCGGAAACATGGAACTATGCTGCTAGAGGCTAGTGCTAAAACATATATAGTCATTTATTATGCCTTCTTTTATTAATTCTTGTGTTGTTGTTATTGATCCAGCGGCACTTGGGTTCTCGCCCTTTGACCCAATGTCATGTCGTGATGTCTGCATGTTTTCACAAGTTGTTTTGTTTCTCCGTATAAGGTGTTCCACTTTTCTGACATCAGAGGAAGGAGCATTTTCCTAACATCATCGAGTGCTGGGCACTCAAAGAGATGGTGGTCAACAGTTTCTTAGGGGCAGTTACATAGCTGGCACTCTGAAGAGTGTTGTGGTTGGATTCTGTTCAAGTGATGGTTGAGTGGTATGTGTTGTGTTCTGAGCCGAAAAATGGTGCTCTGATCCCTCCTTGTAAGATGGCCAATGTTGTCATTAGGATCAGGACATATGTCTGTAAACCTCTCTCCTGGTGTTTCCCAGAATGGGCAGAATGTCAGACGGGACTCTGTGCCCAATTCTCAACCCTTTGAAAATAAAGTTTGTTCGTTCCCATGGCCCATCTGTTCAGCCAAGTTTCTTTGTTTTTTGTTCGTATGAGTGTTTTGTTTGTTTGGAGAGCTGTTGCTGTTAGTGGTTGTTCTTGTCTTGTTCATTTCTTTGCTAATCTGTCTGCTCTCTGATTACCTGGTGTATTTGAGTGATCAGTTTATTCTCTCTCTCTTTATCCCATGTCTGTTATTCTGGCTGACAGTTTTTCCCGTAAGCTTCTTGTGTTATTAACGTTTTTCTCTACAGTAAAACCATACCATTTTTCTCTTATTTACCTAGGTATGTTCGGCCCAGCATTGTGTCTTGTTGGTGTGACTTTCATGGATTGCACCCAGCAGGTAGCAGCAGTGGTATTATTGTGTGGATGTGTGGGTCTTTCAGGAGTAGCCTTTGCTGGGTACCTGGTCAATCATGGTGATATAGCGCCCCAGTTTGCCGGCACTCTGTTTGGCATTACCAATGTTGCTGCCACTGTACCAGGCATTGTGGCTCCTTACGTTGTTGGGGCTATCACAAAAAATGTAAGCTCAACAAGCACTACATTGTAGTATATTTATATTATAATCTTGAAATATAAAGTAAGTTTAATTAGTACTACACCGTAAGGTTAGGAATTATTACACAATAAATTGTGCCATGAATTGTCTTGTACTACTAAAGTAACTTTAATTAGTACTACACTGTTAGGTTAGAAATTATTACACAGTAACTTGTGCCATGAATTGTCTTGTACTACTAAAGTAACTTTAATTAGTACTAAACCGTAAGGTTAGGAATTATTACACAATAACCTGTACGGTACCATGAAATGTCTTGTACTACTAAAGTAACTTTAATTAGTACTACACCGTAAGGTTAGGAATTATTACACAATAAATTGTGCAATGAATTGTCTTGTACTACTAAAGTAAACTGTCACGTGTAGTTCACGTGGGTCTCTGAAGAGACAAAGAAAGTATAGGACTATTATACCCACAGGCATGTCGTACAAGGTGACTAATATGAGGTTGTGCTTGGGTTTGCAACCTAATCATGTAGAAACAAGTTGGCACAGAAACCAAAGTTGGAAGAACATTTGAATGTTTGGTGCAGACTTTCTGTAGAAGAACATTTGAATGATTGGTGCTGACTTTCTGTAGAAGAACATTTGAATGTTTGGTGTAGACTTTCTGTAGAAGAACATTTGAATGTTTGGTGCAGACTTTCTGTAGAAGAACATTTGAATGTTTGGTGCTGACTTTCTGTAGAAGAACATTTGAATGTTTGGTGCAGACTTTCTGTAGAAGAACATTTGAATGTTTGGTGCTGACTTTCTGTAGAATGTGATGGGTCCGGGAAGACGCCCCTGAGGCCCCACCCCCACTTCAGTTCAAGGCATGTTTGTCCCCCACATATTTTCGTTGTGCGCGGAGCATGCTGGGATGTGAAAATTCTAACGAGATAGAAAATATATTAATTAGGCCACAATAACGCCTAAATATTAATTGTGGTGTATAGTTGTGAGTTATATTTGAGATTCGTGTGTTATATTAAATAGCTGTAGGTTTTATTTGTGTTTTCGCTATTCCTAAGCGATAATCGCGTGTGATATTTAAGTAGTCAAGATTAATACGCCTAGCGCAGTAAAGTGAGTGATTAGCCTAGTGCCTATAAAAAGAGATAGCGAGCTACCAGCGGACCTTTCCTAGTATCAGCCGCCAGAGAGAACAGACGACAGAGCCAAACTGTAAATGCATTGAGCACGTGAGTTAATTTAAATTAGAATTAATTTTATATAATTCTAGAATTATATTCAGCACGAGTCTGTTTTAATGTTTAGTGAAATAGATAGATGTGTTTCCAAAGGAAATGTCTTTTTAGGACATTATGATTTAGTCCTGAAGAATGATAGATGAGTGAAAATAATGTTTGATAGGTTTTATTAGGCACGCAAAGCCTAAATCCAGATGTGAGAATTTAGTATCAAGTATTTCATCCATCAGACCGGGCAAATTTAGTAGGAGAGTATTTTATACATGAAACTGGACAGAAATGTTATCAGAAAGGCAGATATAGTATGAAGCTATTTCACGGGAATGTAGATAAGATTAACAATAGCAAGATTGTAGCCACGTGGCGAGGACTGTATAAAAAGCGGCGAATAACACGCCCCGCGTGGTAAACCTATAATGTTACGCCATGTGACAAGTTGTGTATTTAGTCCCAGTTTGGCTTAAGTCGAGAATAATTATATTGTATTCTTTATGTAAGAGTAATTTAGTGTATTTCACGTTTATTGATAATTCTACTGTATATTTAATGGGTTACTGTGAGGTGAGAATATGTATTTAGATTTCTGGAGAGCGCGAGGCCACTCCTTTGTTGAGACATGTGTTTCTCTGGTTGCTCCCGGCGGAGCATGGAAACACCAATGTGGCTGGTGTCTATCACAAGCCGACAAGAAGCATTTTTATGCTATTGCAGTGGTTGTTTCGGTAACGATGTGTTTCATGTGATGAGATTCCCAGCCGCACCAGTCGTCACATACGACATGCTTCAGAATGCAGTAACGAATATTGAGATAGATCAGTTACGAGGTAGTAGCTTATTCTCATTACTGAGAGTATTTGTTGTACATACAGTTGAATATTATTTTATGTCCATTTTATGATTATTTAATTATGGTTATGTGAGGAATGGTTGTGAGAGCACGTGGGCTCACTTCAAGATATATATTTCTCTTCTCCGCTCCTGAGGGAGCATGGGGCCAACAGTGTGGTTTGCCTTCATATTAAGTATTCATATGCTAGAGCAGTAGTGTTTCGGTAGCAATCTGTGTTACATGGTGAGATTGCCAGCCCCACGCACAACACCTTACTAGTCTCATTGGACGACATGCATGAGTGTGTGTGTGTGTGATAGCTGAGTGTGTGCTCTTGTAGTAGTGGTTTCGGTAGCAACCTGTGTTACATGGTGAGATTGCCAGCCCCACGCACAACACCTCACTAGTCGCATTGGATGACACGCATGAGTGCGTGCGTGTGTGATAGTTGAGGGTGTCAGGTAGTACACGTGGAAGGACTGTTTGACAGGTGAGAGCGTGGTGTTTCTCATTCAGTATTATATTATGATTTTAACTATTCTGTGCTTTGTTTGCTTCTTCAGATTAGCATCGGGCACTGTTGGGTGTTTTGTTTTGTTTTGTTGGGTTTTGTGATGTTCGCTAGTTTATTTGTTTAATGTTTGCTTTGTCACTGAATGGGCTGTAAAAATAAATATAGCCCCTGCCTCTAGAATCAAGAGTTTTATTGTTGTTCGGGTCGGTGCGAGTGTAGCAAGAGAGTGATCACACATCACAATATAACGCCATCATCATCATCATCATCTCGCCCACCCTACCACAATTGGCGTCGTCGGCAGGATAAGGCAGACAGTGACACTGAGCAAACAGCAAACGAACAAATATTGTAAACACCCAGCAGTGCGGTCTTGCAGCAAGATGGCATCGATCAATGCGCCTGTGAAGATATTGTATGTGAAGGTGCCAGACATAAGGCTATTTAGTGGAGAGGGAAGTCCCACTTGGCAAGAGTTTGTGGAAGAGGTAGAGGCCGTGTGGAAGATGGGGTCCTTTAGTGCGATAGACAAAGTAGATTTAATCTGGAACAACGTTACACCATGGGTCGCTAGGGAGTTGCGGATACATGGCGGAGCCAAGGCCAGCCCTGAGCAGTTACTGGAAATTGTCAAAAAAGCCTATAGCGAGAAACCACAAGTCAGTGAGGTGAACAGGAATTTCCCTTGGGAATATGCTGTTTATGGTGAAAGTAAAAAGCCTGAGACACGGGTCCAGATAGCAAGTGCAGAAGTTAAGAAGGAGGAGGAGGCACTCAGGGCAGAATTATCCTTCCTAAAGTCCCAGATAGCACAGATGTCAGAGTCCAGTTCGCCAGCACAAGAGGAGGTGCAGAGAAAGAGAGCACCATGCCAGCCGCGGGAACAGCCAACGCAAGACAAGGAGGTGTGTCCGCGGGAACAGCCAAAGCACGACGAGGAGGTGCATGTTCTGGTATGTGAGAGTCAAGCTGTTGTTAACGAAAGCATTGAGCTGACAGTACCGACCAGTGCAGCTGCACCGACAAGGCGAAAAGGAGTTTGCAAGTGGTACAGTGTCCGCAGGGGATGGGGATTCATCACGCCAGATGATGGAGGTATTGATGTATTCGTACATCAGACCAAGATCTACAGAAAGGGATTCCGGAGTCTGGCGAGGAATGAACGAGTAGAGTTTGACAGCAAACCATCGGTCCAGGGCATGGAAGCAATTTATGTATGCGGCATTGGCGGTCAAGAGTGTAAGGGCAGCAGAAAGCGACCCATGGCACAGAGGAAGCCCAGAAAGATAAGATGCTACAATTGTGGAGACCTGTCAGACCACATGGCAGCCAAGTGCCCTCAAGGCCCGCTTCCGAAGAGATGTTTTCGATGCAAGTCAACTGAACATTTGATAGCCGCCTGTCCCTCAAAGAGCTCTTTCCCGAGACGTGCTACCACAACCAGGTTTCCTTCCGGGTGCAAGCCAAGAGATGACCGTGACAACTGTCACCCTAAGGGAGCCGAGAAGATTGGTAGTCGGTTAGGGGAGGAAACTCGTCTTAAGCAGAGAGGAGGGAGTGCAAGTCAAGGTTCAGAGGAGGAGACACATGAAAAGCAGACTGTGGGGAATGTAAGCCACCGTCCACGCAAAATGAGTGCAGAACACGTCAAGAGCGATCCCCCTACAGATTCGACAGCTACATGCACTGGCAAGCAGATGTCACAAGCCAGCAGCGACGCGGCACAAGTAGGCGAATCTTCTAGACCACAGCAACTGCCAGCCCGACAAAGCACAACTAGGGACATGTCGACCAAGACAGTCCCCAGCCGGGTTGTACCGATGACAGAAGCTCAGCCCAAAGCATCGCCGCAGAGAAAGAGTCATACGCAGCACCAACGATCTAAGAGGCTACGATCGAAGCGCCAGAGGTGGTGATGTTGTCGGGACGACAACAAAATCAGGAGGGAGTTCCTGTCGACGACGCCAATTGTGGTAGGGTGGGCGAGATGATGATGATGATTATGTTGTGATGTGTGATATCACTCTCTTGTCACACTCGCACCGACCCGAACAACAATAAAACTCTTGATTCTAGAGGCAGGGGCTATATTTATTTTTACAGCCCATTCAGTGACAAAGCAAACATTAAACAAATAAACTAGCGAACATCACAAAACCCAACAAAACAAAACAAAACACCCAACAGTGCCCGATGCTAATCTGAAGAAGCAAACAAAGCACAGAATAGTTAAAATCATAATATAATACTGAATGAGAAACACCACGCTCTCACCTGTCAAACAGTCCTTCCACGTGTACTACCTGACACCCTCAACTATCACACACGCACGCACTCATGCGTGTCATCCAATGCGACTAGTGAGGTGTTGTGCGTGGGGCTGGCAATCTCACCATGTAACACAGGTTGCTACCGAAACCACTACTACAAGAGCACACACTCAGCTATCACACACACACACACACTCATGCATGTCGTCCAATGAGACTAGTAAGGTGTGCGTGGGGCTGGCAATCTCACCATGTAACACAGATTGCTACCGAAACACTACTGCTCTAGCATATGAATACTTAATATGAAGGCAAACCACACTGTTGGCCCCATGCTCCCTCAGGAGCGGAGAAGAGAAATATATATCTTGAAGTGAGCCCACGTGCTCTCACAACCATTCCTCACATAACCATAATTAAATAATCATAAAATGGACATAAAATAATATTCAACTGTATGTACAACAAATACTCTCAGTAATGAGAATAAGCTACTACCTCGTAACTGATCTATCTCAATATTCGTTACTGCATTCTGAAGCATGTCGTATGTGACGACTGGTGCGGCTGGGAATCTCATCACATGAAACACATCGTTACCGAAACAACCACTGCAATAGCATAAAAATGCTTCTTGTCGGCTTGTGATAGACACCAGCCACATTGGTGTTTCCATGCTCCGCCGGGAGCAACCAGAGAAACACATGTCTCAACAAAGGAGTGGCCTCGCGCTCTCCAGAAATCTAAATACATATTCTCACCTCACAGTAACCCATTAAATATACAGTAGAATTATCAATAAACGTGAAATACACTAAATTACTCTTACATAAAGAATACAATATAATTATTCTCGACTTAAGCCAAACTGGGACTAAATACACAACGTGTCACATGGCGTAACATTATAGGTTTACCACGCGGGGCGTGTTATTCGCCGCTTTTTATACAGTCCTCGCCACGTGGCTACAATCTTGCTATTGTTAATCTTATCTACATTCCCGTGAAATAGCTTCATACTATATCTGCCTTTCTGATAACATTTCTGTCCAGTTTCATGTATAAAATACTCTCCTACTAAATTTGCCCGGTCTGATGGATGAAATACTTGATACTAAATTCTCACATCTGGATTTAGGCTTTGCGTGCCTAATAAAACCTATCAAACATTATTTTCACTCATCTATCATTCTTCAGGACTAAATCATAATGTCCTAAAAAGACATTTCCTTTGGAAACACATCTATCTATTTCACTAAACATTAAAACAGACTCGTGCTGAATATAATTCTAGAATTATATAAAATTAATTCTAATTTAAATTAACTCACGTGCTCAATGCATTTACAGTTTGGCTCTGTCGTCTGTTCTCTCTGGCGGCTGATACTAGGAAAGGTCCGCTGGTTGTTGTTGTTTTGATGAGTTGATGGGTGGAGATCGGGCACTGAGCATCTGATCATTGTTGCCTTTTCTCGTTCCATCTTGGTCTACCCTGTTCAACCTGAAAGTTGGTTATAATTGGGGTATTTAGTGTCATTTAATTTACTAATTTTGTTTTCAATTTAAATAACTGTTGCCTTTTGCAGTTGCTGGTTTTTATTTATATTAGTATTTGTCAATTTTATTTTCTCTTTTGTATTGTTTCTAGATAACTGTTGTCCTTTACACTTGGTTTTAATTTGTATTAGTATTTGTTCCTTTTGAGTTGTTGTCCCTTTTTTTTTTAATACCTTGTCTTTCCTTGTCCTATGAGTAGTTTGTTAATGCTTAGTTAGTTCTTGCTGCTTAATTTCTATTTAGTTGGATGATTTTCCTGGAGTTCTAACCTTATATTTTTTCCTTTGTTTTATGTATATATCTTTTAAGTATTGATTGGGCATCTCTTGGGGCATCTATACTTAAAACCTTATCACCTGTTAAGTCTATATTGTGATTTCTGTAGTAAGTTTTTAATTCAAGCCTTTGTTGTTCATACTTTTTACAGTGGATCAGGTAGTGGTCTATGTCATTCTCTTCCTGACATTCTTGGCAGTGTGGTTCTTCTACCATGAAGTATGCTGCACCGAGTCGGAGACGCCACAGTTTTTTGTTCGATGGTATCTTTAATTCTTCTCTGACCTGGCATGTCCTCGTTGGTTCTTTCAGCAGTTTGAACGCGTGTCTGCCTTTTCTACTTTCCTTCCATGTTGTCTTCCATTCCTCGTTTATAGTTTCCTTCACTTGGCTCTTGATCTCTGACCTCCCCAGTCCTGCTTTTATATTGTTTTTACTTGTTCTTCCCTTCTTGGCGTTCTGGTCTGCCAACTCGTTGCCAGCTATACCTATGTGTGCTGGAACCCACACTAGCCTCACACTACATCCTCTGTTCTCTAGTGATGTATTAATTGCTAAGCTCGCTATCTCTTTTTATAGGCACTAGGCTAATCACTCACTTTACTGCGCTAGGCGTATTAATCTTGACTACTTAAATATCACACGCGATTATCGCTTAGGAATAGCGAAAACACAAATAAAACCTACAGCTATTTAATATAACACACGAATCTCAAATATAACTCACAACTATACACCACAATTAATATTTAGGCGTTATTGTGGCCTAATTAATATATTTTCTATCTCGTTAGAATTTTCACATCCCAGCATGCTCCGCGCACAACGAAAATATGTGGGGGACAAACATGCCTTGAACTGAAGTGGGGGTGGGGCCTCAGGGGCGTCTTCCCGGACCCATCACAAGAAGAACATTTGAATGTTTGGTGCTGACTTTCTGTAGAAGAACATTTGAATGTTTGGTGCAGACTTTCTGTAGAAGAACATTTGAATGTTTGGTGCTGACTTTCTGTAGAAGAACATTTGAATGTTTGGTGCAGACTTTCTGTAGAAGAACATTTGAATGTTTGGTGCAGACTTTCTGTAGAAGAACATTTGAATGTTTGGTGCAGACTTTCTGTAGAAGAACATTTGAATGTTTGGTGCAGACTTTCTGTAGAAGAACATTTGAATGTTTGGTGCAGACTTTCTGTAGAAGAACATTTGAATGTTTGGTGCTGACTTTCTGTAGAAGAACATTTGAATGTTTGGTGTAGACTTTCTGTAGAAGAACATTTGAATGTTTGGTGCAGACTTTCTGTAGAAGAACATTTGAATGTTTGGTGCAGACTTTCTGTAGAAGAACATTTGAATGTTTGGTGCAGACTTTCTGTAGAAGAACATTTGAATGTTTGGTGCAGACTTTCTGTAGAAGAACATTTGAATTTTTGGTGCAGACTTTCTGTAGAAGAACATTTGAATGTTTGGTGCTGACTTTCTGTAGAAGAACATTTGAATGTTTGGTGCAGACTTTCTGTAGAAGAACATTTGAATGTTTGGTGCAGACTTTCTGTAGAAGAACATTTGAATGTTTGGTGCTGACTTTCTGTAGAAGAACATTTGAATGTTTGGTGCAGACTTTCTGTAGAAGAACATTTGAATGTTTGGTGCAGACTTTCTGTAGAAGAACTTTTGAATGTTTGGTGCAGACTTTCTGTAGAAGAACATTTGAATGTTTGGTGCTGACTTTCTGTAGAAGAACATTTGAATGTTTGGTGCAGACTTTCTGTAGAAGAACTTTTGAATGTTTGGTGCAGACTTTCTGTAGAAGAACATTTGAATGTTTGGTGCTGACTTTCTGTAGAAGAACATTTGAATGTTTGGTGCAGACTTTCTGTAGAAGAACATTTGAATGTTTGGTGCTGACTTTCTGTAGAAGAACATTTGAATGTTTGGTGCAGACTTTCTGTAGAAGAACATTTGAAACACTTTTTGAATGTTTGGTGCAGACTTTCTGTAGAAGAACATTTGAATGTTTGGTGCAGACTTTCTGTAGAAGAACATTTGAATGTTTGGTGCTGACTTTCTGTAGAAGAACATTTGAATGTTTGGTGCTGACTTTCTGTAGAAGAACATTTGAATGTTTGGTGCTGACTTTCTGTAGAAGAACATTTGAATGTTTGGTGCAGACTTTCTGTAGAAGAACATTTGAATGTTTGGTGCAGACTTTCTGTAGAAGAACATTTGAATGTTTGGTGCAGACTTTCTGTAGAAGAACATTTGAATGTTTGGTGCTGACTTTCTGTAGAACATTTGAATGTTTGGTGCAGACTTTCTGTAGAAGAACATTTGAATGTTTGGTGCAGACTTTCTGTAGAAGAACATTTGAATGTTTGGTGCAGACTTTCTGTAGAAGAACATTTGAATGTTTGGTGCTGACTTTCTGTAGAAGAACATTTGAATGTTTGGTGTGCTGTGATTTGAATGTTTGGTGCTGACTTTCTGTAGAAGAACATTTGAATGTTTGGTGCTGACTTTCTGTAGAAGAACATTTGAATGTTTGGTGCTGACTTTCTGTAGAAGAACATTTGAATGTTTGGTGCTGACTTTCTGTAGAAGAACATTTGAATGTTTGGTGCTGACTTTCTGTAGAAGAACATTTGAATGTTTGGTGCAGACTTTCTGTAGAAGAACATTTGAATGTTTGGTGTAGACTTTCTGTAGAAGAACATTTGAATGTTTGGTGCAGACTTTCTGTAGAAGAACATTTGAATGTTTGGTGCTAGACTTTCTGTAGAAGAACATTTGAATGTTTGGTGCAGACTTTCTGTAGAAGAATAACTTTAACAGCCCTATACAAATTAGTTAAACCAAAATCTCTAAACTGATTTTATTTTATGAACAAAATGCCCGACTTCATTTCCAACAGCTTAATTACAGAGTTATCTCCCTTTTCCCCCAAAACACTCTCCTGCTATTTTACTTCCCTTTAATAAGGTTATATAGTCTGTTAACAACTTTATGCAAATTTCCTAAAGTATAAACTCACTCTATCTCTTGTTTTATACTGCATTCGCACTGCCTGTCACACGATCTTTACAGCAGAATTAGTGGCAATCCTAAAAACTTTAGAAATAGCTGCAGAAAACACACCAAATAAAGTAACCATTCTCACAGATTCCCTTTCATCAGTATTAGCTAACAGAAATAAATGTAGCAGGCCAGATATTATAGAGGAAATACTACAGATTAATACATATCTGCACACTATAGGACGCAGTGCAACACTAACATGGATACCATCACATGTGTGGATAGCAGGAAATGAGCTTGCAAACAAAGAAGCCAAAGGGGGAAGAACTAGCTATAACAAAATTGAAGTAGGCTTAGGGAAGTTTGAAATTAAGAGCTTAATTGTTCAAGCAATAACTAAAGAGTGGATAACAGCATGGGACCAAAGTAAAAAAGCAAGACACTCATATGAAATCCTAAAAAAACCAAGCAAAAAATGTCAAATACAAGATGAACTAAAAATACCAATTAATAAAAAAATTGCTGAGGCTCAAGCTTGGAACTGGATATTTCATGATTGAGGAACCCACATGTGAAAAGTGTCAAGAACCAAACACAATTAGACACTTTCTGGTGGACTGCAAAGAATATGACCAGCAGAGGCAAAACATTAAGACATACTGTAGTAACCACAAGGTAGAAATGAGTGTAGAAAATCTCATAGGCACAAAGACCCCTTCAGAAATGCAAAAGTTAATAAAACACTATATTACAAAAACTAAAGCTAACATATAAAAAATAAATAAGGATCCGAGCCAGTAGTCCACACTGGTGAAAGACTCCCCCCAGATACATACAGATTAACCAAATAAACCGTCCACTGAAAATTAAAAACATACCAGCTTAGAAAATATCATATTTTGGATAAAAAGGCCATTTTGAACTATAACTACAAAAGGAAAAATACCTAGTAGAGATAATATAGTATAAAATAAATACAAACAAAAACATATTACAATAAACGAAACACGTCCTGATATAACCAACAGCTCCATGTACATGGTAGATGGTTGAAATGGGCGTGCTACAAAGAAAAGTAGCAAACACATTAATAAAAAATTTTAAAAAGTCACACGATCAACAATAGAAGTAGCTAACAATAGACCAGTTAGTCAACGGCAACATTGATATAAAGAACAGACATATTTTAAATTCAACGAAAACAGAGATACAACGGTGAAATTCCTCCCAAGGATAACATTTAAGGATAAAAACATAATGCGTAGGCTGCTGATGTACATGATCGCCTAGACCGCGGGTCATCACCCTCCATAAATTTGACTTGCTAGACAGGAGGGGAACGGAGGATCAAAAAGAAAAAAAATATGACTGGAAAGATTGCGTAGCAAGGCTAAAGAGACGCAATTGGGGGGGATGGAGGAAAGTAAAAATTCAAGTCCCCCAAATTGACACGAGGTACGGAATTGGACGTTTTGCGATACCAAGCGCTTGATTTGAATTTGAGCGGAAGAACGCAGATGTTAGGAATATTACAAAAATTTAAAAAGTAATTTTTCTTAATATTAATGCTAGGAATATAAAAATTAGCTGGCCAGATGGCCTATTCTGAGCAGTGAACTAATATGTTCTTAATTTTACAAACGGATAGATAATATTGAAGATAATGACAAAAGACAGTGTAGTTTACAACATCGCCAGACTGCCTTGAATAAAAAGTGTCGTTATTTGCACACAAAACATGACCTTGGGGACGCAAGTGTTCAAAGTTACTTATTATGGAGGAGAGGGTTTTTGAGCGGTAGCTGTGTCTAAATATAACTTTTTACGACAAAATTTTAAGGGGAGAGAAAGGTTGCTTCAAAAATCAAGCACATTTTTTTTAGAAACACAAGTAGAGACGGACAGACTAACAGATAACCATCCATACTTGACTGAAGCATGACTGAAATGACTTTAGTGTAGAAATTTGAAATTTAAAGTACAACTAGGCAGTGATTGGCCACAGACAAGCATATCATTAGCGCTCAGAGCGCATTTGGGGTCATTCTTCAATAATTGTTCAGTGTTAGACACAGATTTTAAAGTGTGGTGTTTTCCCATATGAAAGCAAGTGAAGTAAATTTAGGGACGCCATCCTATAGCCAGCAGCTCAGCTGAGTTTTGCTAGCACTTCTGTGTTAATTATTCATAATCTGGTAAGATTGAAATTATTTCTTTATATATTTTGAATATTGTTTCATGTTCGAGTGATTTGATACTGCCATATCAAAATCTAGCATTACAAACAAGTAGGGATTTTGCTCTAGACCCCCCGCCCAAGTCAGGGTCTAGGGACCAACAAGGTACATAAACTACAGCAAGGATTATGCAGAATAAATCAAGCGTTGAAACAGATTACCTATCTTCTTTTAGGGCCGACAACTAATAATTAATTTTCAGAATCTATAGTCTGGGAGGATCTATCGGATGTAAACCCACCATGGTAACTGTGCTGTTTGGTCAGAGAGATCTGACCTGTCTGTATGATGTGGTTGTTGTGTCAGTGTGGTGTCCAGACGTGGGTATAGAATAGATTTTGACACATAGCCCATACTTTGATTGCAGAGCTGTGAGTTTTCTATCGACAACAAAGCAGAGTCTATTCGGTGGGTGACTTTACTCGAGTGTATCTGTGCAGTTCTTGTGACAGAGACCACCATTATTGCCCGCCAGCACGGAGAGGTGGGACCGCAAGTTTTCAGCACCAGAGCTACAAAAAGATGAGTGAGCCTCTGGTCTGCTGGACATTCACCAACTATTGGTAGTGACTAATATCCCCGTAAAAATTCCCACCATTTTCTGGACATTGTGTAGTCAATATAGACAGGTGTGATGAGGCCACCCCAACAGCACAAACAGTAAATATCCTCCCAAAGAGATGACTACTCGAACTTTTTTTAATAAAACTAACTAGTCTAGTACTTAAATATGTACACTCCTGCATTTATTATGTAACATTCCATGCATATTTTTTCATAAATTTTCAATCCTTCTTTTAAAACAAGTTCTGGTCAAAATAAAACTTGATCCAGAACCAATAAATGTAATATAATTATATCAAAAACTTTATACACGTGAGTTAGTTCAGTGTATTTTAACACTTGTTAATCATTTAGTCTTCTTAAATGTCTGTGGGTGTATTTATAACTAACACACCACATTACACCTCATTACCCTAGACACTTTACGTAGCCACATTCATTAAGAAAAAAAAAAGTAAGTGTGAGGTCGTAGTGGTAGCAAGAAAGGCCTTCTGACAATTCTCAAATACATTTTATCTCAGGAGCCTTCACAGCTGGCCTCATACAATTTACATGTAGTAAGAACACCATCATACAATACCATCAACACCACTACACCATCGTCTTTTCCTTATATAGTCAGAGACATATTTCTGCCTAGAGTCTTCTCTTATTTGTCGATTAGTCTTGAATTCTTTCCAACTGATGTTCATGAGTTTTCTAAGACATTTGTTCTCGAATGTATTCAGCTTGTTCTCCAATGGTTTTGTTATTTTCCAACTCTCACAGCCGTATGTTAACACTGAGATAACATTTGAATTAAACAGACGAAGCTTGGTATGTATATTCAATGATCGTAATTTCCAAATGTTAGATAATCTATTGAAGGCGCTAGCTGCCAAAGCAATTCTAGTATGGATTTCTCTTGTTGTGTCACCATCCTGAGTCATTTTACTGCCTAAATAATTGAAACTTTCAACTTTCTGTAGTTTTTCTCCGTTCAAGAAGTAGTAGTATTGACTGTCGTGATTTCCTCTTCTTACTTTCAAGTTCACATAAAAGGGCTTATGAATGCCACAAGGCTCCACCTCGATGAAGCACACCTCTCCCAGTCATGGTCAATCTCAAGAGATCATCAGTTTCTGCTTGTCTGAAAGGATGCGCTGCAGATCCTTGTTTTCATTTCTCTTGTAGGAAGCTCTTCATCCTCTCTGCTCTCTGTTGGACTAGTTATGCGGCCGGTTCCACGTCTTCATTAGAAAGAGGATCTGTTTCTTCTCCATATGCAATTTCGTTCAAGCCAACCTCTTGTGCCAGAATTCTACGGTGATCTTCAGTGGTTATTTCATATTAATTTAATAATAAATTTCGAATTTCAGCATCGGCGTTATTTTGAACAGGTGCTAAAGGGACCGGCGCAAATCGAGGGTCACCTGTAAATTAACATAATTCCATTTATCTATATCTCAATTTACTGCTTTTATCGGCACTTCTCCTGGTGTGACCCTTTGCAGTTATTATGTGTGTCGTGTGGTATATATTGGGGCAACTACAACAGTAGTTTTCGCCGGAATAACCTATGAAATATTGTGAAGAAGGTCTCCAGGAATTGACTCGTTAAGAAAGAATAGAGACCTATCCGAGATAAGGACAAGAAGAAGAGAATGTGAATGATTTCTACTAGGCAGCGTTATCTAGTGAATAATGGAAAGTTCTATTTCCACATGACCTTAGCTTCTGCCCTTAGATCCCGTAACAGAAAAAGCCCCCAACCTCATCTGAGTGTAGAAATTTACCTATATGTAAATATTTAACACCGACAGCACGAGTGATACATTAACGAACTAGATAATGATCAAACGATTATTGGGTTTATTAATTAAATATCTACACATATAGGGTTAGTAGTGATTAGAACGTGATGATGGTGAACGACGATTCACACAAAAACACACAGAAGAGATATTAATATTGTAGTTAGTTAAATAAAAGATTGAACCTATGTGAAGCGAAGTGGTGATGTTATATGATACTTGTTACCAAAATGATGAGTAATCTATACAGTCCAAGTGTCTCTAAATGCTTCTCCCTGGTAGGATGATTCACATGTATGCATAGAAGTCCAAGGTAATTATAAGTTATGTTGATTGAGTTATCTCTAAGAAGAGGACGTTATGATGAGAATTTTTGTGGCACTGAGAACGTTGACGATATACAGTCCTTTAATGTTTGATAATATCTCTGTAGCGTTGATAAAAATTTGACAATTGTCGTATGAAAAATGTCTGTTGTCTGATCTCCGTAGGGTACTGGCCAGACTGGAGTAGTCCTATTCTTTGTCTGTCTCATATAAGATCCCCCTCCCCATGGCAAGGGAACTATCGGGACGACAGGGGCCACAACACTTCTTCTATATTGTTTTGCATGGTCCCATTGTCAACAAACCTGCTTGTGTCTATTTTTTTTTTTTTGGTTTAAAAAGTTACGTAATGACAGCACATATTTAACCCCTTACAGGACATGGGTCAACCCCTGAAGCTGTTCCCCTAGCAGGCAGCCTGCACACAACCTCTTGCAGCAGTGGTTGTCTGTCACCGTTAGTTTTACATGATGAGGTTGCCAGGTTCACGCATAGCCTCACATTGGTTGCCTTTTACAACGTGCCAGAGGGGGCTCGTTGTTTCTTTATTTTCTCAGAGGCCCCCGGAAAATTCACGGGGTCAGTGGGGCATAAGCCTTCAACAAAGTCATGCCAAGTCCCTCCACTCCTGTCTCATCTACTCAAGGCACTGTCATGTCTTCTTTATCTCTTTCATGTATGTCTCCAGTTCTCTTCTCCGTGTGTTCTCAGTCTCCCAGTAACTTCTGTTTTCAGGCCCACAAGAGTTGAGAAAAAGACGCTGGCGATGGACAGGACACACATTAAGGAAACCTGTTGATAGCATTACAAGGCAGTCCTTGTTCAGGAATCCACTGGGAAAGAGAGGCAGAGGTAGACCAAAAAACACATGAAGAAGAGAACTGGAAACAGAGGTAAAAATGATGAAAACATGGAAAGAACTTGAGCGGATGGCACAGGACAGGAAGACTTGGCATGTGTTTACTGAAGGCCTATGCTCCTTGGGGAGCTAAAGGGTATTGATTGTACTTCTATAATCTTGAGGATTTCTGAACAAAAGCTGCCTTGTAGTTCCGCCAAGAGGTTTCCTCATGGTATGTCATACCCATTGCCAGCGTCTTCTCAATTGAAGAGGTAAACAACGATAGACAAACATATACAACCAAATAATAAAAAAAACCCAAATAAAAAGACCGACAGTAGGGATATATAGCAAAGAGGAAAAACGGAAAGTCCATCATTGTAGTTTTTGTGGATAAATACGGATGAGGCGGGCATTGCACCACAAAAGCTAAATTGAACATCCATTAAAACAGCATGCAGGCCTCTCATTTTTTTTTCATGCTGTGCTGCATTGACCAATGACCATTAACCATAAATCATAATAAGTTTGACTACAAAGATCCAATAAAGTTGAAATGGAATGGAACAGAATGGCCACAGGAGAATTAAAACCGTTATCAGGACATGCTGCAGAAAGAGTACACCCCCTTTTTTATGTTTTGGCGGGTTACGTGCTCGTAAAAGAAGAAATCAAGTTAATTAATTAATTAATTTGTTAATGGTAGCGTGTACAGTAACCAGGGCGATCTCTGGAGGTCACAGACATGTGGTTTTAATGAAGAATGTTGAGTCAGCCATCATCATCATCAACATTACCATCATCGTCATCACCACCATCACTATCACCATCATCATTAACATAATCATCAACGTCATCACCATCAACATCATTATCACCATCATCATTATCAACATCGTCACCATCATCAACATCATCACCATCATCAACATTTTTCTTATATAGAACCACTACTGTAGCTGGTCCCCTTGCAGGAAGCCTGCGTTAAACATTCACATGCTCTTGCAGCCATAGGCAGCTACAATTTACAGAAGAATGTTAATATTACCATGGACATTAAAAATTTTGTTAAGATTTCCCAGAGCTATATTATAATAATAATTCCACTGATTGACTCAGGGGTGGGGGCTTAACGAGCTAGAATAAACCGTTGCTTAAATTCTTCACAAAAGGTGTCAGCAGATTCCAGAATTAACGTGCTCAGCAAATGACAGCATTGTTTTCGCTTATCTGAATATCTTGTGAATACTCCTCTGTGGTAGAAGTGTAATTAACCTTCTATCTACACATCTGCCAAGAGTAATCTTGTGTGCAGGTAGATACCTTAGAAGCCATTTTTAGACACTCTTGAGATTTGGCCACTGTTGGACCAATACTGCAAAGCAGGGGAGGCAATACCATCACAAGTCTCTGTCATTCTATACATACATACATACATACATACATACATACATACATACATACATACATACATACATACATACACACACACACACACACACACACACACACACATATATATATATAACAGAGCTATTAAAGTAATATTTTACTGAGGTAAATCAGTTCGGGGCTTATCAGAACGAGCAATATTCTGATTCTTCGTAGAAGATCAGAGAAGACAGAAAATTTCCACGGCCTGGATCCTATCAGCCGAAGTACTTGATTTCTTTAATTCCTACAAGGCTCCCTAGAACTGAAGCACCATTTTTCAATTCACATCTCTGCCAAGAGTAAATCTTGAGCGAAAGGTAGACACCTTTGAAGACCCTCAGTAGATACTCTAAAGTTTAGCCACTGTTAGACCATCACTGCAGAGCAAGGGGGGTAAATCCCACGATATTATATGGCAGCTTAAATTTATAGACAACTGTTACGATTTACCAGTACAATTAAAATGTACAGAAGTATGTTAATATTAAAATGGACAGCTTGAAAGCGTAGCGAGGATGTCCTGAAAGAAACTAGCATTGACAGGAGGCTTATTATTCATACAAGCAAGTGACTGCCAACAATTACTGGAAGGAATTTTGGTTTGCTCTGCCAGCAGCATATCCTGGTCACGGCACTAATTCTCCTGTGGCCATTTCCTTCCTGTCCTTTCCATTTTAATTTCATTGGATCTTTGTAGTCAAACTTATCGTGACTGAAGTCGATGCACCACGATACAATTGTAAGGAATGAACCTGTTCGTTCTCTACTGCTTTGACTAAATCTGAGATAAACATACATTTGAATATGTGTTGGCGTTACTTTGTGCGAGGAAATCTGAGTAATGTAAATTCTGCACCACGAAAAAAAAAAGTTGCAAGTTTTGTGAGTCTTTCATTGGGTGTTCAGTTTAGTTGTCACGCTGAAATACGCACCTTTTCCCGAAAAGGTGGTGGGAATGTTTTATTGTTCCTTATGTTCATTAAGAAAACTCCTGTATATGTGATTTAAGGAAGCTGTTCACATTCCGTGGACGTGTTATGAGAACAGGAAAGCTTGAATTTGTTGTGACAACAGCAACAATAGAATGCAGTCAGTTTAAAACATTGGTGACGTCAGGTACTTTAAAAAACAAACAAAAAATTTCTTCTTCTTTTGCAGCACTGGTTTTAATTGTTGCGTTAATGGAGGCACAGATTTGTATGACGTGAGCAAACATATCAATTTACATCAGCACAGGTTCAACGTAAGCATTGTTTTAAATAAAATGGTTTAACAGAATAAAAGTATAAATGTTTAAGGGTATGATTCCTAAAGCCACCTCTATAGCTCCCATTGATGTTGATCTGATTGCACCTGCTATTGTACATAAAGCATGATGAATTACGGAGAAAAGAGTTAAGACTAAATTACATGAACAGAGTTATGTTAGATAAGTATCACCCAGCACATACAGCTTTTACCATATGCCAACTAACAACTCAGGCCAAGCCAATGAATACCACTAGATACCCTACAGGATGGAAGTGTATGGAGGAAATTGTCCATCTGGGTACATTATTTACATCAATTAATAACAGTTGTGAATACAAGCCAGTGATTCCGCCCTGGGAGATCAAGAAACCAGACATGGACTACCACCTAGCAGAAATACTAAAGAAAACAAATAATATAGAAAATATTAAAATCACAGCCAATAAATACATACAAAAAATATCAAAAGACAGCATTACTGTGTACACAGATGGATCCAAGGGAGAGGATGGCAAATTGGGGATAGGAATATATATTCCAATATGGAAAATGGCAAAAGAATATAGCATCACGGAAAATACATCCATTTTCATTGCAGAGATGGTGGCAATACTAAAAGCACTAGAAATATTCTCTAATAACCCTCCCAAAAAATTAACAGTTTTAACTGACTCTCTTTCAACAATTAAAGCACTTAGAAACTTACGAGAATGTAGTAGACCTGATATAGCAGAGGAGATTTTTCTGGCTACTACATACTTATATTCCAGAGGATGTTCAGTATTAATTGTTTGGATACCTTCACATGTTGGCATAGAAGGAAATGAAAAGGCAGATAAAGAAGCCAAGAAAGGTAGATCTGATAAAAATCTAATAAATGTAGGGATAAGTAAATCAGAAATTAAGAGCTTAATTAAAGATTTAAAAACAGATGAATGGAAAGCAGAGTGGGATAAAAATCTGAAAGGAAGACATGCATATAAGATGTTCAGGGCTCCAACAAGAAAATGTCAGATATCTAGGGAATTGAAACTTCTCAGACTACAGCTGGGAAAAGGCTATTTCAGAATAGAAGAACCTTACTGTGCAGGATGTCTTCAAGACAATAATATAGAACATTTCTTGTTAAAATGTAAGAGGTATGACCAAATGAGAATACCAATATTGGATTATTTGCAGGCATCCAACTTACCTATAAATATAGAGGAGGTGTTGAGAATAGACAGACCTAAGGAACTGCATAATATAGTCAAACAATATTTAGCATGAACACATGTTAATATATAGTGGCTGGGAATGTGAAGGTCTGATGCTGTTCTTACAATGCATGTAACTTTAAACAGATGAAAGTCAATTAAATATCTGTTAAAGTCCGTTATATAACCAGAACCACCAGGCCTTTACACCCCTCCACTTTAATATTATTCTTGTTCATAGTTTCTTTTTATATTTTTTTTATTTAACGTATAGGCCTAAGCACAATTGTGATTATCCCTATTTACAAATGTGATGCCACTTTCTCATATCGGCAGTTGTTCATATTATTTGGAATTGAAAACAATATATATCCTAATTATAACCCATCAGAGGTTGAACGGGATTTTAGTTTATTTTCATTAATATTTAAAAAAAAAAAAAATGTTTAAAATAAAAGCAGAAATATTTTAGTCATAAATAACACGCATTTAAGAAAAGTGGAGGGAAAACACAAAACATTAACAGAACTGAAAACAAATTTTGTAAACAAGACTGTGCTTTAAAAGAAACAAAGGAAAGTCAATATCGTTGACCTATGACCTGGTGTAGCATTCACCTTGTACTGGCTCCTCTAACAACAAAAATCCCTGGCTGCTTTATCATCAAAGTATGTAGCATCAGTAGAATATTCGCAGCATTCAAATCTTGTGTACGAGAGTTAAAGTTTGGAACTTAAAAATCTGTGGGACTGTGTTTTCGACTTTCCAAAATTCTGTCTGGATCTTCTTCAAAATATTCTTCCAGGTTAGATTTTGGCACCACGCATTGATCTCTGGAGTTTCCGTTTCTGCAGAAGTGAAAAGTAATGGAGAAACTTTATTTTCACATAATTAAGACTTTGGATCTTTTCATAACACTATTCTACTACTTTAAAATATTCCGTATGGAGATGGAACCACAGCATTCACGTACTCTTGCTGTTGTATATTCTGTAACAATTTGATTTACACGATGAGGTAGCTAGTCACAACATCATACTAGGCACCTATTACGACATGCCTGAGGAAGCAAAAGTCTTATTCTTTCTTTCTCTCCGCCGAGACCCCCGGGAACTGTGAAGGTGCTAGCCTCATGCAGACTGCGTGAGTACATGAATTTAATTAATCATCGCAATAAGGCGCAAACATTCAACATGCTTTTGACATGCCATGATAAATCTGGTGACAACTGGTAAATTCCGCTCAAAGATTACAAAAGGATGACAGAGAATGGTATACTTTGATAAAATGATCACACGCAAAGAGTTGACAACACAGGGGATTCAAGACAACACCAGGTTAGTACCTGGGCAATAGGAAACCCTGTGCACCAATCGACGGAAGTTAGGACTAACCAACCCATCGTCATATTTTCCTATATACAGTCATGAATCTAAACCAGTCTACAGACTTTCATAAATGGGTGCTTGTATAGACTAAAAGGACTGAAGTGGTATGACAAGATCACTGGCACTCTCTCTTCCAAACCTCTACACCTCACGGTAGAAGGGGAGCGACTAAGTAAGTAAGTAGGACAAGATCACTACTGTGGAACATGATGACAAAAACCAGATAAGTGCCAGTGGAACACGAGATGAGAAGAGGATGGTAGGGCACACATTAAGGAAACATCTTGATAGCATTATCAAAAAGTCTTTTTTTCTGGAATCCCCAGGGTAAGAGAGGAAGAGGTAGACTAAAGAACACATGGAGAAGAGAACTGGAGACAGACATGAAAGTTCATGAAGAAGACATGGAAAGACTTTAAGCTGATGGCACCGGACAGGAAGGCTTGGTATACGTTTGTTGAAGGCCTAAGCTCCTTGGGGAACTCCAGGGTGATGGGAGAAAGAGAGAGATATAGAGAGAGAGAAAGGAATAGAGAGAGGTAGAGTTAGAGATAAATATATATATAGAGAGAGATAGAGAGATAGAAAGAGAGAGATAGAGAGAGAAAAAGAGAGACAGAGAGAGAGTTGAGACATTTCAAGTGATACGCCTGACGCATATATGTTTATCTGAACCCACTTACCTGTCAACTTTGACACCCTTAGTTGGGTCCTTAGGGTCCTTGTAATCTATGTAAATGGAGTCACGTGATGCTATGGATGGGCTCTCCTCGAAGTAGTTGTGTGGACGCAAGAAGAAGCCGATGTGGTTGCCAAGTGCCGGTGTGTTGGGGATGTCCTCTGTGCTAGGGATGTGTTGTGATCCTACGGTAACCCAGAATATTAAATCCTGTTAGATGAACAATTTGTTTCAATTAGGAAAAATTATATCACGTTCAACCTCTTCTGGGCTATAATTAGGATAAACAGTGTCCATAATTCAAGACAATAATTTTGATTACCAATATCTTAAATGGCAATATTTAGATACTCAAGTTAGCCAAGACAAGATAGACTAAACTCAAAGTGTCAAATTGTGTGGATGTGCGCGTGTGTGTATGTACTGTCAACGAACGTTCTCCAGATCTGGCAGAATACCATCACCAACCTACAACTGATTGCGTGGAACAATCAAGATAGTAAGCGCAACATCATAGTGGCCAGAGGGTGGAATTGGGTTGGCCATTTCCTCAGAAGAGACCCAGACATCAGAACTGCTATGATATGGACCCCACAAGAAAGGCGAAAGAGAGGCTGACCAAAATAAAATTGGCAGAGAACTGTAGAATCCTAGATGAAAAGCTTGAACTATGATTGGGACATGGCATGAAGGATGTCCACAGACCGAGCAAAGTGGAGAAAGCTTCTTGCTACCCTAAACGACACCAGTAGGCGTGATGGTCACTGATTGCACTGTCAGCTAGCAGCTTACATGGTAAGTCAGCTGCAAAGAATCAAAGAAGAAAAATAATATTTTCCCTTGTGAGACTGTCCGTGACCCTACATGGTTTCTCCTACTTACTCTCTTTTAACTTTAGTTCCAAGTCTGCAATGCATTTCCTACATGTATATGTAACTTAATCCCTACATGTAATATTTCCCCCTGTATATGTAACTTAATCCCTGCATGTAACTTATCCACCTGTATATGTAACTTAATCCCTGCATATAATTTCTCCAACTGTACATGTAACTTAATCCTTGCATGCAGCATTTCTCCCTTTATATATAATTTAATCCCTGCATGTAACATTTCCTCCTATATATGTAACTTAATCCTTGCATGTAACATTTCTCCCTTTATATGCAACTTAATCCCTGCTTGTAATATTTCTCTCTTTATATGCAACTTAATCCCTGCATGTAAGATTTCTTCCTGTATATGTAACTTAATCCCAACATGTAACAATTACCCCATATATATGTAATTTATTCCGAGTGTATGTTATTTATTCTTTCTTCATGAAACTTATCCTGTATAATAATAATAATAAATTCTTTAAGCACCAAACACGGCGCATAAGGCAGAAACCAGTGCTCTCCATGTTGTTCGTTGTGACGCCACTCCTCTTAGCTCTTGCCTGTATATATTTAACTTATTTTGTTACTATTTATAAACTGTGTGTATAAATGACTTCTAGTATATACAACTTCAAGATCGAGCTGGAACCAGGCCAGGAAGAAGACAGTCAATAGGATAGTATGGTGCTCTCTCTGGCAAACATCTACACGCCAAGGTAAAAGAGGAACGACTAAGTAAGTAAGTAAGTAAGGATATATAGCTTACCCCACAAAGTTCCCTAGAGATATAAAGAAAGAATTACTGTTCCATCAGACAAATCCACTAGTATAGGTTGTGCATCGAGCTGACAACCTCATCATGTCAAACAGATTGTTACAGAATCCACGGCTACCACAGCACATGAATGCTTTGGTGCAGGTTTCGTGCTAAATGGCAAGCTGCAGTGGGAGGGAAGGGAAGGGGGGGTCCATTTTACATAAGGAGCGGGGAAAAATGAAGCAAAATGTTAACTTATACAGTAAAACCCCTGTTCTGTTATCTGGTGAAAATGTTATATTCTTGTAGGAGAGCATCACAGGAGAGTCACCCCCACTACAATAGCAACAGTAAACATCATGGTTAAAAAATGTAAATACCTCATCGACAAGGTTCTCATCATCTTCATAAAAAGATTTGAAGCTGACAGCGGGGTTGTGGCTGTCCATCATTGCGTAAATGGAGCTGCTAAATGCCTCATCCTCCTTTCGTTTGGTGACAACCAACTGGTGGCGAGCCCAGGATATAGTCTTTTCATTTGCGAAGTCTTCCTCGATCAAGTTCTTAGAATGTCCTCTCATTTCAATTCTGGAGAAATAATTCAGAAGTGGAGACTATTTAGAGTACTGAAACTGTCAATAGGAAAACTTTTTAAACTATTCTATGATCTGTATTGCTGAGCTTTTTATATTTCTGTTATCTTTATTACCATGTTTAATAGGAACTGAGGCCCACAACCAGAAAGGTGTCAGTGAAGCAAGAGATGAGAAGAAGGCACAGGTTTTGGTTACGATACACATTTAGATCACATGTTGCTGGCTTTACAAGGTAGTTCTTGTTATGGAATCTCCAGGGTGAGAGAAGAAGGAGATAGAAAAACTCTTAAAGATATGACAGGAAACTCTATAATTGAGCGTTACCACACAATGCAATCTATTCATCATATTCCATGCTGTCAACTTGAGGCCCAGTTATTTTGACAGTTCTTCATCCAGATGTTCCAAGATCGCTTTCGCGCTGGCAGGTGAAAACTTAATAACGTTTCTTTTCTTGTCCAAGAAGTACGTCAGATCATCATCAGGCAGATCAACAAATATTCTCTGACTGAGACCTTCTAATGTCTTATCTGTCAAAACAGAGAGCTGTAAATCTACCACTCATGAGCTACCTTGCCCCTTTTTTGTTCTGTGAATTTTCATACTTCTTTGACTAAAGAATCTCCTGTCATATATTCCAGCCGTTGGTCAGAACTCAAAGTCCGTGTAACTAGTCTGGTCGCTTTCGGTATGTTGTTGTTTCCGTAACTTCGCTTCTTTTTTATGTAGACAGGAGTGTCAGGCCTATGCTAAAACCCCCAACCTGGAGGACCAGGGTGTCTGCTTTAGTCTGACCCCTACCCATGCAAACCTGTCCAGCTTGGTAGAACCTTCCAGGAGTAAAACTCCCGCTGGCATAGCTCTGGGGGTAATCAGGGTACGCAAGCTGCCATACCTCGACAAGGTATTGATGCCTGTGATGGCATGTAACCTGAGGATTCATCATCCTACCCACACCCTTTTCCGTGATTCCTGGTGGCATTTATGAAGTCCTGGAAACAGATTTGAAAGGGATACAAGAAATCCATGGAAGGACCTTCAAAAGATGGCTCAAGTTTGGGAAAAGCCTGGCGTGAATTTCTTGAAGATTTATTCTCCTTAAGAAGCTGAAAGATTAAGGTTAATGATGATGCTTATAATATAAAAAATACAAAGATATCAAGAACACTCTACACAATGAGTCGTTCCTATTTTCTTAAGTTTATCATTGCATGGTTGTAGTGAAATTGACAGAGATACAACGGTAAAATACCTCCAAAGATAACATGTAAGGATAAAAACATAATGCGTAGGCTGCTGATAGTACATGATCGCCTAGACCGCGGGTCATCATCCTCCATAATAATTGACTTGCTAGACAGGAGGGGAACGCGGATCAAAAAGGAAAAAAATATGACTGGAAAGATTGCGTGAGACTAGAAAGGCTAAGGAGACGCAATTGGGGGGGGGAAACGGAGAAAAGTCACGTTTCCCAAGTTGACATAAAAAGTAAGCAACTCGACAGAAGGGACCATAGATATGATACGCCACAGTCATTTATTGGACGCTTTTGCGATACCAGGCTTTTGATTTGAATTGAGCGGCTAAAACGCAGTTGCTTGAAATATTACCAAAATTAAAAAGTAACTTTTCTTAATATTAATGTTAGGAATATAAAAATTAGCTGGCCGGATGGCCCATTCTGAGCAGTGAACTAATATGTTCTTAATTTTACAAACGGATAGATAATATTGAAGATAATGACAAAAGACAGTGTTGTTCACATCATCGACAGACTGTATTGAATCTAAAAGTGTCGCTATTTGCACAAAAAAACACGACCTCGAGACGCAGGTGTTCAAATCTACTTAGTATGGAAGAGAAGGGATTTTGTGGTGGCTGTGTCTAAAAATAACTTTTAACGACAAAATTTTGGAGGGGAGAGAAAGGTTGGTTCAAAAATCAAGTACATTTTTGTAGAAACACAAGTAGAGACGGACAGACTAACAGATAACCATCCATACTTGACTGAAGCATGACTGAAATGACTTTAGGGTAGGAAATTTGAATTTAAAATAAACCTAGGCAGTGATTGGCCACAGACAATCATATTATTAGCGCTCAGACGCGAAAGTGGGGCCATTCTTCAATAGTTGTTCAGTGATAGACACAGATTTTAAAGTGTGGTGATTTCCATATGAAAGAAAGTGAAAGAAGTTTAGGGACGCCATACTATAGCCAGCAGCTCAGCTGAGTTTTGCTAGCAATTCTGTGTTATTTATTCATAATCTGGTAAGATTGAAATTATTTCCTTATATATTTTGAATATTGTTTCATGTTCGAGTGATTTGATACTGCCTTATCGAAATCTAGCCTTACAAACAAGTAAGGATTTGCTCTAGACCCCCCGCCCTAGTCAGGGTCTAGGGACCAACAATGTACATAAACTCCAGCAAGGGTTAGGCAAGACAGATCAAGTGTTGAGAATAATGAAACATATTACCTATCCTCTTTTAGGGCAGAAAACTAATAAATATTTTTCAGAATCTATAGTCTGGGAGGATCTATCTGATGTAAAACCACCATGGTAAATGTGCTGTTTGGTCAGAGAGATCTGACCTGTCTGTATGATGTGGTTGTTGTGTCAGTGTTGTGTCCAGACGTGGGTAGAGAATAGATTTTGACACATGGCCCATACTTTGATTGCAGAGCTGTGAGTTTCTGTTGTCAACAAAGCAGTGTCTATTCAGTTGGTGACTTTACTCGAGTGTATCTGTGCAGTACTTGTGACAGAGACCACCATTATTGCCCGCCAGCACGGAGAGGTGGGACCACCCGATTTCAGCACCAGAGCTACAACTACAAGATGAGTGAGCCTCTGGTCTGCTGGACATTCATCAACGCTTTGTAGTTACTAATACCCCCATAAAAATTCCCACCATTTTCTGGACACTGTGTAGTCAATATAGACAGGTGTGATGAGGCCACCCCAACAGCACAAACATTAACTATCCTCCCAAGTAGATGACTACTAGAACATTTTAATAAAACTAACTAGTATAGTACATATATATGTACACTATTGCATTTATGATATAATATTCCATGCATTTCTTTCATAATCTCTAAATCCTTTTAAGTTCTGGTCAATCTAAAAAATTGATCCAGAACAAAATAAATGTAATATAATTCTATCAAAAAATTTTACACACGTGAGTTAGTTCAGTGTATTTTAACATTTATTAATATTATTAGTCTTGTTAAATATCTGTGGGTATATCTATAACCTATTACACCACACTACATATCATAACCCTAGACACTTTACGTAGATACATTCATTAAGAAAAAAAATAGTGTGAGGTCGTAGTGGTAGCAAGAAAGGCCTTCTGACAATTCACAACTACATCTTATCTCAGGAGCCTTCACAGCTGGCCTCATACAATTACATTTAGTAATATCACCATCATACAATACCATCAAACACCACTACAATGGTTCAGTCAGTACTACTAACACAAACAATGCAAAACACTACTAGACTTTCATGGTTCCTGCCATATTGCCACCGAACATTTTACAGGGTATTTCAAAATTACGTATACACACTTAAAAATGTATATTTCACAAACAACATCAACAATTTTAATTTTCTATATCACATTTTAAAGCTAATAGATAGACATATTTTTTTTTTTTATACAATAGAGTCATTTTGTTTTATTTTTCAGACACACGAAACAGGAAGGAGAATACACAATTAAGTTTTGAAAAAAAAGAAAGACAATTCTAAAAGAAATGTTGATCACATGGTGAGAAATATCGCTCATGTATTCCTGCTGATGATGGGCATTTTGAACATTTAAACTAAATTTATGGTACTGTGAAAAAATTGGCTACCGTATCTCTTATCTTTATGATGTGGAAAAGAAAGTTACAATTGTGTGTGTAGTTCATGAAATATAAATGTTTAAAATGTACATACATAATTTTGAAACACTCTGTTTTTTATATTAATTTTTGTTGTTGTTAAATACTGAGGGAGAAGATAGGCTACCATGACAAACATGAAAAACCAAGATCCAGGGATCCAGACCTCCAGGATGACCGAGAGTTCGATGAGGGAAAAATCATTAGACCATCCCTGAAGAACTGAATACTAGATTGGAACCAGGCTAGGAGGATGACAGCCGATAGGGTAGTATGGTGCCCTCTCTGGGAAACCTCTACGCCCCAGGGTAGAAGAGGAAAGACTAGGTAAGTAAGTAATACTGTTTTTCCTTTAAATACTGTTTTTCCTTTAAATACTGTTTTTCCTTTAAATACTGTTTGACTATATTATGTAGTTCCCTGTGCGTGAGTATTAACACTTTCATGTCAACAACAACAACAACAACAACTGAAATGAAGCATGACAAGACAGCGAGCCTGATGTTTTCATTTAACCCAGGTTTCTTAATCTGTGGTACACAGACCCATGGGCGTGCATGAATTGGGAAGGGGGGGGTGGGGCGGGGGGGGGGGCCTTATACACAACCTATAAATCTGAATTTTAATTTTGCCAAAATTTTTACTTGGAAAATTATCATAGATTTTTAGATTTAAACAAATATATTCTTTTTACAGATTGTTTTTATATGCAAGAAGGCATAAGACGTGGTCATGACATTGCCAATGTATCTTCGTCATTAATTATTACCCTTTGGTTTGCTAAGGGAGAATAGGGTTATGTAAAGGACCCCGTTACACGCCAATTGACGCGTATTGGGAATATGGTGTTAGGCGCATTATTTCTTGACCATCAGCACACAAGGGGTGATGTGGTCAGCATCACGCCGGCCGCCTTAATCTTCCCAGAGTTGCTCTGGTACCCAATTCATGAGGCTGGGTCGACCTCAGAGCCGTTTGCGGTCTCAAAAGTCCCACCTCAACTAGGTTTCAAACCCTGGACCACAGAGCTAGGAAGCCAGTGAAGGAGCATAGGCCTTCAACAAGTACATGCCGAATGGTCTTTGTCTCGGGTATTTTCATGTCTTGTTTATCCCTTTTCATGTCTGCCCCTAGTTCCTTAACGGCCTGCCTCTACCTCTCTCACTCGGGGTATTACAGAACAAGGACTGCCTTGTAATGATATCTACTGGTGTCTTCAATGTCTTTCATATCCATATATATATATATATATATATATATATATATATATATATATATATAAAATTAAAAAAACAAATAATTTAGAAAACAAATAATTTAGAAAATAAATAATTTAGAAAACAAATAATTTAGAAAACAAATAATTTAGAAAACAAACAAATATTTTAGAAAACAAATAATTTTGAAAACGAATAATTTAGAAAACAAATTACTTAGACCTCAGATCACTCAACAGCAACTGACATAATCCACAATTATATGTAGAAGCCACTAAAAAGCAAAAGCAGCCAAAAAAATTAATAAAAACACTTACAGCTGTCAGTCTGAGTTTTTCCTCGCTGATTTCCAAGGTTTCGTATCTGTTGGAGGTACCACTGATGTCCAGATCCACTTTGAAGTTGACAAGATGGTGATGGATGTTTCCTCTAATATTTTCTTGGATGTGATGTCCATATGGTTTCTCGGATTTGGTCACAAAGGATGATATAATGTAGCCTGTAAAAATGAAAGAACAAAATATAGTACATCCCATCACAATGGGGCTAGAATTGTGAGAATCTATTATTTTGAAAACGCAAAATAATAATCATCATCTCAGAATCGTTTATATCTTTAACATCAGTATAAACAAGAGACTATCTTTGTCTTATTACTGCTTTATTCTATCTTAACTTTTGGCCAAAATTGACCCGAGGTCATGAATTGACATTATAGACAAGTTTAATCTATCATCCAACACAGTATTGTACATTAACAGTTTCGATCAGCATGAAAAATTTCATGTTAATATATCATTTTTTTTCCAACTACTAACCCAACAACTTTGAAGGCATTATTCTCAAAACAAGCTGACGAAATTGAACAAAGCTCTACTAAAGCGACATAATGCCAATTTATCACACTCGATATCATTTGCTGTGTTTTCTTACCTGTGCTCAAAAACTTTGTCTCAATAACTCCATTTTGGTGAAAGATGTAGTCTATCATGGAGTCGTAGTTTTTATTAGTCATACCAGATCTGGAAGAGGCCAAAACAAAAAAAGATCAGAAATGAAGCAGTAAGTAACAAGTCTTCAAAGACTAAAATAAACGCTTTCACAACAACAAAAAACCCCCAAAAAAACATAAAAATAAAAACACGAATTAATGACTTTTTAGTTGTCGTAGCAATTTTTCCCCCGCAATTTGTTTCTTATTTTACATTATATCGAATTCGCATAAATTGAGACCGCGTGAAATGTGATAACACTACTTATACAAAGGGCAAAAGGCGTTTTCATTGCACTGAAGAAGACAGTTATAGAGACTGAAGAAAGTTTAGTTCTGTAAAACTAAAAATGCCATTCTTAATGCCAAGTCTGTTCTGCCAGTATGGCTCACTTCCAGGTGAAAAAAAAAAAAAAAGATAATTAACACGCTCGTAAACTGATGATAGTGCATGAACATCATCATCATCTTCTTCCTCTAAAAGTACAGTGTCTGGTGGCATAGGCGATCCTGTATTTCCACAACTTCATGTCTACAGCACGATTTATCTATTCAGTTGTTTAATTCTTTCCATTCTGACTTACTTAGTCGTTCCACTTCCATCTTGGGGGGTGTAGACGTTTGCAAGAGACAGCTCCAGACTATCATATCGGCTGTTTTCCTTTTGGAATGGGGACAGTCTCACGCTTGGTTCTTCATGGATTGTCTGACGTTGTCCTCACAGTGAACTCCAGGTCTGGATCCCTGGCTCTTTGTTTCCCATAATTTTCATGGTATCCGATCTTCTCCCAATCTGCAGACATGGCTAAACCATCGTAACAGGGACTATTCCTCTCGGTTCTTTCCATTCCATGATGTCAAACTGTTCAGTGTTTTCAACTCTGTGTCATTCTCTATCTGTTTTGTCTCTTCAATCTTTCCTGGAAGGTTTAAATTTACGTGAATCTCACATTACGCGCGCGCCTCCGGAACGTAACCCTAGCGTACATTGCATTAGCACAGTACTTTATTTTATGCTCCTTCATCTACAATGCTGCCAAGATGCGTGAAGGAATCTACATGTTATGTCCCCACCATCTACAATGCTGCCAAGACGTGTGAAGGAATCTGCATTTTATGTCACCACCATCTACAATGCTGCCAAGACACGTGAAGGAATCTACATTTTATGTCACCACCATCTACAATGCTGCCAAGACACGTGAAGGAATCTACATGTTATGTCACCACCATCTACAATGCTGCCAAGACGTGTGAAGGAATTTACATTTTATGTCACCACCATCTACAATGCTGCCAAGACGCGTGAAGGAATCTACATTTTATGTCACCTCCATCATCATCCTTCAGTATCCCAAAACCATAAGCCTTCAATAAACTTTTGCCAAGTCTTCCTGTCCCGTTCCATCATCTCAAGGTCTTTCCATGGCTTCTTCATGCCATTTAAGTCAGTCTCCAGTTGTCTTCTCCGTGTGTTCTTTGGTTTCCCTCTATCTCTGTTACCCTTCGGCTTCCAGAACAAGGACTGCCTTGTAATGCTATCAAAAGATTTCCTCAGTGTGTGTCTTATCAATCTGCAGTACCGTCTTCTCATCTCTTGCTCCACTGGCACTTTTTACCTTGCGTGTTTTATCAGGAACTGAATGAGAAACAAAAAATTATAACACTGTAATCAACCATGCAAACAGCAACAGGAGAAACAGTACTTTACTCTGGAAGAGATGATGGACAGCACAATGAAGGCGTAGCCATTATTCTACAGAAAGGAATAGAAAGGACATTACTGGAATGGAAACCCATCAACAACAGACTGATAAGATTAAGATTGAGAGGGAGATTCACCAACACTACAATAATACAATGCTACGCACCAACGAATGATAGCGATGAGGAGGTCAAGGATGAATTCTATCAACAACTGCAGAAAGAAATGCAAGACACACCTAGATATGATTGTAACTACACAGAAAAGGTTTGACATCAGCAAATTGAAGGACTCCCTTACCAGAAAAGCTTTTGCGGCCGACATAAAGAAACGATATCAATTTGCCAAAAGTCAGGAAAAGACATTGACTAATGATATAGACCAGAATTTCAACACCATTTCAACAATATACAAGGAAAGCAGCAAATCATGCTTGGGATTCCAGGAAAGGAAGAAGCAAGACTGGATAACACCAGAAACATTAAACACCATAACGATGAGAAAGGAAATGAAAAGAAAGAAAACAGAAGCGAAGTCCCCCAGGTTAAAGCAACAATATAGCGAACAGTACAGTCAGCTGGACAAGGAAGTTAAACGCCAAACCCGAGCCAACAAAAGGAGTTTCCTAGACGATCTTGCAAGACAGGCAGAGGAGGCAGCACTGAGAAATGAACAAAGCACAGTATACAAAATAACTAAATTCATCAGCGGAAAACGAGGTGCAAACAATATTACATTAGTAAGAGATAAGCAAGGTAATCTCATCACGACAGCAGAGGGACAGGAAACAAGATGGGCAGAGCACTTCAGAGAAACTCTGAACAAGGAACCACCAGAGATACAATTGAATGTTCCTGAAGCTGAAAACGATCTAGATGTAAATACAGACATTCCACGAAAAGAAGAAATCATCACAGCAATCAAAGGGTTAAGGAACGGCAAAGCTCCGGGCCATGATAACTTAAATGCAGAGCTATTTAAGACAGACCCTGAGCTAGCAGCAGAACTATTAGAACCACTATTTGCAGAAGTCTGGAAAACGGGGACAACACCATCAGAGTGGAACAAAGGAATAATTGTCAAATTGCCCAAGAAGGGAGATCTTGCAGACTGCAATAATTGGAGAGGAATCACTCTTCTCTCAGTTCCCAGCAAAATACTAGGCAGGATAATTATACAGAGAATTTCAAAGGCAGTAGACCACAAACTGAGGAAAGAACAAGCAGGATTTAGAAAGAACAGAAGATGTGTAGATCATATATTCACTATCAGGAACATTATAGAGCAGTGCTCAGAATGGCAAAGACAGCTTTACATTAATTTCGTTGATTTTGAAAAGGCTTTTGACAGCATACATAGGGACAGTTTATGGAAAATACTGAGGGCTTATGGAATTCCAAGCTGCATAGTGTCAATCATAAAAAGCCTCTATGCCAACTTTACGTGTAGCGTTGGGCAGAGCAACCTAACCTTTGAGGTGAAGGCGGGAGTACGACAGGGATGCCCCTTATCAACCACTCTATTTTTAACAGTCATAGACTGGGTGATGCGCCAGACAACAGAGGGCAGTCCAAGATGAATAAGATGGACAACATTTTCTACATTGGAAGATCTGGAATATGCAGATGACATTGCACTACTAGCACATTCACATCAACACATCCAGGAAAAAACGGATAGACTTAATAAGTTTAGCCAGCAGGTGGGCTTGAACATCAATTTAAAGAAGTCTGAGGTCATGACGCTCAATGTGAGCAACCTTGAGCCCATATCAGTAAGGAATCAGCAACTGGTACAGACAGATACCTTCACATACCTAGGAAGCATAGTAACACCAGACGGCGGGGCAGGCAAAGACATCAACATCAGAATGAATAAGGCAAGAACAGCCTTCTTTAGCTTAACAACATCTGGAAGTCCTCCCAATACAGCACAAGCACAAAATTAAGATTATATCAGAGCTGTGTGCTTTCTGTGCTTCTCTATGGTGCGGAATGCTGGAGAGTTACAGAGAAGGAAATGTCGAAATTGTCCTCTTTTCACACAACATGCCTAAGAAACATTCACCGAATCTTTTGGCCGGATACCATCACTAACCAAGATCTGCTTACTCGTAGCAAGCAAGAGGACATGCACGCCATCATAGCTGGCAGACGCTGGAGCTGGGTTGGCCATGTCCTCAGAAGAGACCCCGATGCCATCACAAGAACAGCTATGCTTTGGACCCCTGAAGGAAAACGAAAGAGAGGCCGACCAAAAACAACCTGGCGGAGGACTGTGGAGGCTGAGATGCAAAGAATGAACCAGAGTTGGGGCACTGTACGAAGGATGGCCACCGACCGAGCAAAGTGGAATCAATTTGTTGTTGCCTACAAGATGCCACTAGGCGTGATGGCCACTGACTGCTTTGACGGTCGGCGGCTAAGGACCAAAGAAGAAGAATCAACCATGCATGTTGTAAGAGCCACTAAAGAGGGGTTGATGTTGGATCGTAGAAAATTCTTAACCACAAAAACTTCAAAAAAATTATATATCTGTATTTTCCTAAGTCAGTCTTAATTATCCTTAGCAACTTTTGTTTTCATAGCATTATCTTGTGTACGCAGATTTTCTCAGTTCAGCACAATCAACATCAATAAAAACAACAAGAAAGAACAGCGGACAACAACAAACCTGATGGTCAGCGCAGAGTCCAGCATCCCACCATAGAACCCTCCTTCGTCCCATCTGTTGGAGAGATGGCGTCTTAAGGGATCTCCATTGTTATTTTCGAAGAGACACATTGCAGCGTCATAAACAGCTGGTTCTTCGCCATATTGGTTCAAGAAAACCTAGAGAAAAATGTGACAGAGTTGTTGGACTTAACTGTTAGATACTTTACTTATCCTCATAATTTCGTATACACTAATTGCCTTAGCGACAGGATATCGGAGTGGCAAAGATGTGTGGCATCCGTGTCGAATTCTAAAGGTACAGGGTTCGATTCACAGTAGAGGAAATATAATTTTAGACATTTTTTTCGAAATCAGTGGTTCCTAATGATGTCATAGTCCCTCCTGGTCGCCTGGGTAGTGAGATCGGATGCCTAGCCTTCTCGGATAAGGGCGAAAAAAAAGGATGTCCCATGTGCAAGTTGCGCACGTTAAAAATCGTAAAGATGAGGTCATAAGGCCAATGCCCTGACAAAATTGATAAAAATTAGAACCCTACCCACCATAAAAATATTTATAGAATGTGTGATTCCTATATACACACAATGGGATTCTCGCTGGTGCTACGGAGTTCGTGCACTGTGCTAAGATCCTCCTGTGAGTAATCAAAAGAAGGAGATCAGAGCACGGATGGAGTTGTCCGTATGCAATGAAAACTGTCCTTAATACCACACCAAACCAAGCTTTAGCGATAACGTGCTAAAGCCGTGAAAATTTAGCGTGAAAACTAAATTGCGCGCTGACTGAACAAAAATGTGTGTGGGTATGTCTCGCAACACATCTAGCAATCGTTGTAAACTAGTAAATATTGAGCTAAAACATACCGGGAAGTAATTATGTTGTACTATTTTCTCTTTCATGTGGGGGTTGGAGTGGCTCAGAGGTATGGCGTTCGCCTCGCATTCAAGATTTCTATAAACACACACTTTGGGATTCTCGCCAGTGCTACGGTGTTCGTGCACTGTGCTGAGATCCTTCTTGTGTGATCCAAGGGAGGAGATCGGAGCACTGATGGCATTGTCCGTGTGCAATGAAGATAGTCCCTAAAAAAACCCAAAACCAATCCTTCATGTCCTGGTAGCGGCACTAATTTTTCTGTGGCCAATATATTCCTTTCCATTCCATTTCAACGTTATTATATCTTTATTGTCAAACGTATCATGATGTAGTGTCTGTGGTCAATGCACAGTGACAAAAAGGAAAGGCCTGCGTGCTTTTTAATGGGTGTTCAATGTAGTTTCCACTGTGCAATACGAGCCACAAAAGGTGATCACATGCTCTTGCAGCTGTGGTTTTGTGGCAGTAGATTTTACATAATGATGTTGCCAGCCACATGCACATCCTTGTATTAGTTGCCTTATACGACATGCCTTAGTGTGCAGTAGTCACAATCTGTCTTTATTTCTTCAGAGACCCTCAGGTAGCAGCTACACGGGGTAAACAAACGCTATGGAAAAGTGAAAAAAGAACACATATATACACATTTTTCAAACGACACTTACGGCATTGAGGAGTGTTCCACTTTCAGGACAACCAGCGCCACGGACGAGAGCTTTGGATCGGCTTCCGAGCATACGACCACTTTCCACCTCATTCAAAGTTTGCTAGACAAGACACAAAACATATACATTTTAATCTCCTTATCTTCAAGGTATCTGAAAAATCAAGTTCTATTTTTTAAATGTTATTTCTTTACTCCTGATTAAATTTCACGAAACTAGCATCAAAGTAAAGAGAATTAACTGCTGTTATAATACATAAACTATTTAGTCACATTAGTATTACAGATCAGTGTGAGATCCAGTCTGTTCGATACATGATTTCATAACGAGTAGTAATTTTTGTTGTCTCTTGTAACGTTAGTTTATTTGCCACATTATGTTTTTAGTTTATTTTGTTTCTGGGGAAAAAAAAAACAAAAAACAATCAAGCTTATTAATCAAACGGCAGTTATTTCCCCTTGTTTTGACGTTTATTTCGTGCATTTCATCATCCTATGGATACAAGTCAAGGTATATAAATTTAAAAATAGAAAGTGGCATTTCAATCGTCTTTCTGAACTCTAGGAAATCTTCCGCAAAAAGGAATATAAAATATATTCTTGGATAGAGATACACAATTACCTTCTTAGACCCTGGTGGTTGCCAGCCGGTAACATGACTAATTAAAAGTGCATTATCAAAGGATATCTTCTGCGGACAACTAGCAGATGGCATAAGAACAGTTGAGGTTCAAAGATGTGTGCAAGAGAGACAAAAGGGCAGGACATAAATCAAGCAGCCTGAGAAGATGAAGGTGCCGATCGCACCAAGTGGCGATGCTCTCTACAGCGCCCCAAAGATTGGGCGAAAAGAAGCTCTCACGGCAAGCAGAAGAAAGGAGAAAACGTTGAAGAGAACACCAGGTGAATGAGCAGCTGAGGGCTGTCACCTCAGGAGCGCATTTCCATAGTAAGTTATAACTGAATGGGGCTATTATAATTAGCAAACGTTAAAAACAACAATAATTAAAGTAAATGCAGAACAAACCATAGAAATAATGTAGAGTAAGGACAGAAAAATAATAGCAGTAATGTAAAGTAATCGCAGAAAAACAATGCCGGTAATGTAAGGTAATGGCGAAACAACACAATACCAGTAGTGTAAACGCTGAACAACAATAGCAATAATGTAAGATAATGGGAGAAGAACAATAGTAGGATTGTAAAGTAATGGCAGAACAAGAGCTTTAATTTAAAGTAATTGTAAGAAACGTTGTCAGTAGTGTAACGTAATGGCAGAACAATAGCATTAATGTAAAGTAGTGGAAGCACAACAACAGAAGTAAGGTAGTAAGGTACCATAATGTTATCACTGAACAACAATACTGGTAAGGTAAAGGCAATGACAGCACAACAAAGAACTGATGTAAAGTAATTATAGAACAACAAAAGTGGTAATGTAAGGTAGTGGCAGAACTAAAGAACTATTGTAAGGCAATGGCAGAACAACAATCCTAGTAACGTAAGATAATGGCAGACCAGAATAGTCAGTACTTAGGGCCGCGCCCTGGCAGGCCTTCATCCGGTAAAGAGAGATTTAATAAAGAGCATAGAAAGGTAGAGGTACACCACAGAACACACGAAGAAGACAGCTGGGTAGAAACATTAAGGGGGTGAAGAAGACATGAAAAGACCTTGAGCTGATGGCACGGGACAGGAAGCCTTGGCACAAGTTTGTTGAAGGCCTTTAGTACTTGGGGTGCTGAAGGATGATGACCATAAAAAGGGACAGATCATAAACAATATAGACATTAGAAACACCGTAACAAATGCCCAAAAATTTGCAGCCTGGAACAACCAACGAAACTAAAACAACTAATGTAATATACTGTATAGAATAAATAACAATACATACCACATTATAACCCACATGGGGTTGAACCGGGTATCTCATGATCATGATCCCGTTACATGAGGCACATTGGGAAAGTGGTGGTAGTTAACCCTACGGCCCATTACGGGTGTTGTGATCAGCATCACGCCAGCCGCCCTTAACCTTCTCAGAGTTGTTCTGGTACCCAATTCATGAGGCTGGGTCGATCTTGGAGCCGTTTGTGGTTTAAAAAATCCCACCACAACTGGGGATCAAACCATGGACCTCTGAAGCCAGTGCGCTAACCACTGCGCTACATGGTCAGGCTAAGCACTATATTCCGTGTGCATGAGGCAAATATTAAATAATTACCGCCAAACTAATTTGCTAACACGTGGCATAAGACCTCATTCCCCTTTTTCTCTGTGTCTGTTAGTACGTGTGTGCGTATAAGAAGACGAAATGAAGACACATCATATTTTTTCCACTTACCCCAAAGGGAGCATATCCGGAATACAAAGTCGCAATTTCAGATAGAGCAAGTTCGTACACGATTCTCTCTCCCTTATACCTGACATCGTAAACAGCGGGGCCGGTGAGAGGAGATAACCTGTAGTTGAAGGTCCATCCCATGTATTCAACCTGGAAAGTTAAGTATAAACATGGTATTCCATCTATGACCCATTCACAAAGAAAATTTGCCACCCATTAAAAAAAATGTCCCATTAATTCTTCTTCTTTGATCCTTAGCTGTAGACTTTCAAAGCAGTCAGTGCCCATCTCGCCTGATGGTCTTGTAGGGCAGCAACAAACTGCTTCCTCTTTGTTCGGTCGGCAGCCATCCTTCATACAGTGCCCCAACTCTGGTTCATTCTTTTCATCTCAGCCTCCACAGTTCTCCGTCAAGTTGTTTTTGGTCGGCCACTCTTTCGCTTTCCTTCGGGGATCCATAGCACAGCTTTTCTTGTGATGGCATCGGGGTCTCTTCTGAGGACGTGGCCAACCCAACTCCAGCGTCTGCCAGCTATGATGGTGTGCATGCCCTCTTGGTTACTCCGAGTAAGTAGTTCTTGGTTAGTGATAGTATTCAGCCAAAAGATTCTGAGAATTTTCCTTAGGCATATTGTATGGAAGGAGGACAGTTTCGACATTTCCTTCTCTGTTACAATCCAGCATTCCGCACCATAGAGAAGCACAGAAAGTACACAGCTCTTATACAATGATGTTGTTGAGACTAGCAAAGGCTGTTCTCGCTTTATTCATTCTGTTCTTGATGTCTTTGCTTGTTCCTCCGTCTGGTGTTACTATGCATCCTAGGTATGTGAATGATTAATTAGGACAAATACTTGAATATTTATTTTTAAAATAAGACATTAATATGAATAATAAACTCATAAATGAACATTAAATGCGGAGACAAGAAAGGAAACCTGGAAGACATAAATTTAGGATAATTAAATCAAAATTAAATATCGTCCTATTGTTAAACAAATAAAAACAACACGCAAGAAATTACAAACTGAAGAAAAAAAAAAAAAAAAAAAAAACTTATTAAACATTAATGATCACCACAAAACAATAGATCGTCTTAAAATTGTAAAGCAAGATCCCTCAGTGTGTGTCCCATCCATCGCCAGCGTCATCTTCTCATATCTTCTGGTACTCGTTTGTTTTTTGTCATCAGTTTCACATTCGTGACTAGCACGTCCTTATTTTCAATGGAATCACCCACAACAAAATTGGTTATTTGAATATATAGTATGTGTGACGAGTAGGGTGTATGTGGGTGGATGTAGAAGATTAGACACTTATACACATCTCGTCCTAGCTCACTGTCTAAGGAACAACTCCAACAGCTATGTCAATCTACACAATATATTATATGAACAATAAATCACAATGGATGCAGGGCCATTACAAGTAATGTAGACATCATCAATCCCGAGTATTCTGTAAGCACTCTGCTTCTCGGAATCACTACACACAGCAACTAAGGATTCTTCATAAACAACTACTGCAACATCCACCCTTCTCTGCTCTACACTCTATGCTGTCTCCTGTCTACTGACTCAACTCTCTACTCACTCTACACACGTCTCCAACCAACACACTACTCTCTCTGACTCCCCCTTTCATGCGTATTCACTAAAACCCGTGAAACCCTTCCACGCTCCACTGATCTTCATTCACGCATCACAAAAGCTTGTCTCAAGCAATGCTCACAACCCTGTAGCTAAATTATTACAATGCATGCATTCATGCAAAATACCCTCAAAACACTCCGTGACAGTATGAATATGAAAAAAATAAATTGAAAAAAAACGTGATTCGTCTTACTGGTAAAGAAAATAGTAAACGTTACGACCACAAGGCCTTCATCAGGGAAAGTAACAAAAATTAGAGTTAAGTAGGAAACAAAATACATAAAAATGGGTATATTCTACCTGTAAAATCTGCTTAGACTATTGTGGGGTATTTAGTCCATCAGAGATACATGAATTGGAAGAATATAAGCGATTACAGGATGTGGTACAGATAGAATAGAATGTATCCACTGTAGCAAAATGACTGTTAATTTTTATTTTCATCCCGCCCGTTCTTGTTTTATTATTAAGGTTGCTTCTTTTCTCTTTAATTTTTATCAGGTTTTCGAATTTGTTCATGTTTTCAATTCTTGTCAAGGTTCTGATAATTGTAGGATCAATCCCACCAGCCCATCTCATTTCGGGGGTAGGTGTAAAACTCTACCTGAGTGAGAGCGTGGGCTAGTGAGTCATTCTTGTTGATAGACGGTTAGATAAGTTTACGTCACACTAGGTACATTTTTCAGCATGGAATTTACGTTCTTTGATCTCCCCCCCCCCCCCCCCCCCCTTTTCCGTTCCAGAAGGTGGAATAACTCATCATCGCTTGGTTAACGATTAGTCAGATGTTAAGATAATGTTATGATGCTTTACGGGAAGCTCTGATGATTGGTTTCGATTTGTAATTTATGTAGCAGTCATTAGATTACGTCAAAGTGGGGTAGATGCGGTTTTTGAGGGGTAATTCTAGAAGCTATGACTCACCGCGTCTGTCTTGCATCAGAATATTGGCACTATACATACTGGGCCAAATTATTAGTCGGGGCTCCCAAGTCCTGGATTATTATTGCCGTGAATAGTGCCAGACATAAATTCAGTCTACCTGGTTAGTGGATGTTCTGATAAAGTCTGGGTAAGTACAAAGTCTTAATAAATTAGTGGTGTAGAAATTTTAGCTAAAGGGTTTTAACAAGTCAGAGTAAGCTTTCTGCTGGGATTTTATTTTATTTTAGTCTGTAGTTTGCCATCAATTACCTGACTTCTGCCAGTGTATTGTAAGTTTCAGTGGTAATCATACGAAGTATAGCCAGTGTAGCTCTGTGTAAAAAGTTTGGTGGTATTATTAATTGCTATATATCTATATGAATTCAGTACCTACGGCTGATGGAGTATGGTGTAATATATTGAGGGTACCAGACTATGTTATGATAACTTTGAAGATAATAGTATATGAACTCGGGAGTTTGGTTTAACTAAAGTGGTCATGGGTATTTGAGTTAGTTGCTGAAGAATAAGAGTGGTGAAGGGAGCTGAGTATTATGATATGGGGTATGCAGGTGTGCGTAGATATTTGTGCTATTTTGATAACACTCAATGGGCTGCCTTTTAATATAAGAATAGTTCTGGGAAATTATTTAAGTAAAAGTTATTTTATCGGGATACAGCGAAGCGGTGTTGTGACGGGTAACTGACTCGGTCATGAGCTGGCCTCAGAAGCAATCAGGTCAGCCCGCGGCTGTGTTAAGCGAAATAGACAACCTGTTGTCAGTGAAAAAGAGAGGGGAAGGGGTGAGCTGTTAAGTCTGACCCGAGGGCAGAAATAGGGTAGAGCATGAGGGCTTGTATTGAGTGCAGTTTTATTATGGTATGGGAAAGCGGGGTGTATGTAAATCTTTGGTTATTAATGTGTTTGAATTATGTATTTTGTGGATTAGTGTATATAAGTTGTTATTTTGTTTTACAGCGATTCACAGCGTGGTAGGTCCCTAAGCCTGCAACGGACTTTGCCTTCTCGGAGCGGGAGGCAATAGACATCGGTGTAATTGAGAAAAAAACTGGGGTACGCGCAAAGTAACTGGCACCCCTAGTTACTTCTGCAAGACGAGAAGCATTGGGAATTCTCCTGACGTGAGGAAACAAATACCTCAGCGTGGAATTGCCTAGAAATTGAAGCTCTTAGCTCTTACGGCACAATACAGAACATGCTACGTTGCCTGGTATTGTTTACATACTGCCACAATAAAGCAGTAGGCCATAACCCGAAGCGTTTGAAATCGTCGTTTGTGTGTGAAGAATTGAGTTGCCATCATTATTGCTGGATCTACAGCCAGAAGCAAAAATATACTGTCACCAAGGGCCCCTTCATCAGTTATTCTGGAGAGGAGAGAGGGAAATCATACCTTTCTAAATGCTAACGGGAGGAGGTACCTGACGAAGGGTAACGCAGCTGAGAATCAGACGAAGACGATAGCGTCAGGAAGGCACTGAACTGAAGTAGAGGGGAGAGAGTAGAGTTAGATAGATAATACTTAGAGGACAGCCTCTGAGTTAGTTCTCTTCAGTGGGGTAGGATTTAGTGGTGTATAGGTTAGTTGTGTAGGAGCGCCTTTGAGACATTTTAGTCAGATTAGTAGTAAGTCTTCCTATGACTGGTTAAATGGGACAGAGTGAAAACTAGTGGAGAGTATTCTTGAGGTTTGTGGGACTCCACAGTGTAGTTAGTTAGTAACAGTAGTGTTCAAGTGGTGGTGGCTCTTACTTATAGACCCCCGCTCGGTATATTTCTTTAACCTTAGTTGTTTTCGTGTAGTCGTGGAAGAGTGCGTGGTAATTTTTGATAATTGTGTCATTTATTGATTTGTTTTTTTTTCCAGGTTGTGCGACCTCGCACGTTATTGTTGTTTTTCTCTGTGGTAAAGATTTTTTTGTTTAATAAACTATAAAATGTGCTCTGGATCAGTTTGTCTTTCACTATACTGTACCTGTATTCTTTAACTGTACAGTTGTGTCTGTGGCTAGTAATTAGTGCATACATTATCTCAGCTGAGAGAGAGGTGGGGAGACAGTAGCTAATAAACAAGTCACAAGTGGCGAGGGAGAGTCAATCTAGGTTCTCACCCTTGAAGCTATAAGTCTCATCCTCCACAGTCACTTTAACTCTCATCTTAATCTATCTTCTCAGACTTTTCCCAAAACTGTTGTCTTGTCTCTTTACTCTGACAGACTCTTAATTAAGCCATTTCGTGACATCCACAAAAGGAGATTCAGTTTTAACAATCAAAGTTTGAGGAATAAAGGATATTTATCGCAAATAATTAGACAGACAAAGTGACGTCAGCGTTCAAACGATAAACAGCATGGAGAAATAATGCCTCGTCTGGCTTCCATAGTTTCTGGGAAGGCAAAGATAGAACAGGTTTACTGCTATCTAAGGCATGTCGTATGAGAAGACAAAAATGAGGTTGTGCATGAGGTTGGGAACCTCATCATGTAAGACAAATAGCTGCAAAAACAACTGTTACAAGAGCACGTGACTGCTTTTGTGCATATTTCCTGTAAGGCGAGAGCTGTAGTACTGGCTCCTTGCTCCAAAGAGAGCAAACGGAAATAATAATGATGATCATCATTAAGATGATAATGATGAAAGATGAGAAGACGAGAAGAAAATGTGTGATGTACATAGCATAAACCCACGACTGCTCTGTGTACTTCCCGAGGGTCTCTGAGGGGACAAACAAAGAATAAGCCTACTGTTCCCTCAAACATGTCGTAAGATGCGACTAATATGAGTATGTCAACCCAGCAACCTCATCACGTGTAACAAACAGCGTCAAACACAACCACTACAAGAACACATGAATGTTGTGGTGCTGTCTGCCTACAAGGTCCAGCTGTAGTTGTAACGCCATGCTCCATAAGGTCCTAATATGGAATGATAATGACCAGGGTCGGCCTTAGTAATTGGAGCTACCAAATTTGGACTATTCTAGTTGGGCCCCCGGAATTTCAAATTATAATTTTGTTTAAACAATGTTTATGTCAAAATGTAGCTAATTAACATAGACATTAGAAGAACGAAGACTGGAATGAAACTCGGCTCTTTACATTGGATTTGAGGACTATGACAAGGCATTTGACAGTGTAGATGGAGAATAACTTTTGAGATTGATGAGGCATTATGGAGTCTCCCCAGAAGATCATTAACTTAATATAGTAAAGGTATGAAGACATGATGTGCAGAGTTCTTCATGAATGACAAATTACTGGCATGTTTGGGATATGAACTGGAGTGTGAAATTGATGCCTCTTGTCACAATTTATCTTCCTATTGGCTATAAACTGGGTTATGAGAACATTGACTGCAGCCAATAGAGATGGAATACTGTGGACTCTGACTAACAGCATATTATCTTGATAACTAATTTGAATAAACCTACGTTCCTTATTTTTTTTTCAAAACCTGGTGATGGGAAGCGGATGTAGGGCCCCCTGTGAGCGCAGGCCCGATTGGGTCAAAGGTTTAATCGGCCTAAGACGGTCCTACATGATCACGCAAAGATAATGACTGACCTTCTTTTCCTTGACCGAGTACCGTTTTCCGTCGGGCTCAACTAGCATGGGTGCTCGCTGTGGTTTGGGTGGTTGAGGGTCGCCTCTTCGGTGTAATTTTGAGAACAAATTGTCATCATCGATTGGCTTCTTGACTTTTGTCTTGGAGATGCTAGAAAGGTGGGTAAATAAAAATATAGACAGTTAACAAGACAGTCAGAAAGTAAGCAGATACGTAGATAGCGAAACAAACTGATAAATTCATATAAAAAGATAAATGCAGTCCCATAGCAGATATTACCTTAGGCAAATGAAGTGTTAGAGACCTAATTACTACATTCCTGCCACAAGGTCTTTAATAGTTGACATACGCCCTAATATAACAGACGGACTCAGTGTCTAGGTTGAATAGAGCGCGCCTCACCAAACAGGAGGCAAAATTTAGTAAGTAAAAAATAGAGACTTCACTACACTGTGCAGCTTTTTTTATGAGGTAGGGTGATCAGATCATTTCCCCACTGCCTTTGTCTTCCCTAACTCAAGAGCCAAGTTATGTACCCTTTACAGTAGATTTGAGTGTAATTCTACCAGGTTTAAATCCCACAACCAGGTAACTTTACCACGAGACACAAGCACTCTAACCGCTTAGCCAATCAAACGCTCAGAATATATAGAGAGTTAAAAAAACAGACATATGGTAAATAGATATTTAGACAGTTAGCAAAACAGAGATAAAAAAAGACAAACAGTTGCATAAAAAGACAGACTTTAATACAGACAATGACAGACATAAAGAAAGACAGCTAAATAGAAAGAATTTATAGTATTAAAGAGAATCAGACAATGGGTCAATAGCAAGACAGACCAATAGACAGTCAGACAAAGAAACATACATAAAATGATTCACCTGTTGTTGTCGTATTGAGCAGCGAGGTCTTCTAGGGAGTCAAAGAGCTTTTCGCCGTACCAGGCCTTCTCAATTGTCCACTTGGAAGAATCAGTGTCATTGAAGTTGACCAAGACTGCAAAGTCGAGGGGGTGTAGACTTTCATATTTCAGATTGAACATCGCGTTCACCCACATAAGCCTAATGAGATCGGTAAATAAACAATACACATACATTATTCAAGAAGTAGAGAAATGGACAACAACAAAAAACAACAAGCAATAAATCTTTTGAGATATAATGAATTGACCAGATGTGACGATCCTTTAAATGCAAGCCAAGCTGGAGAAACTGGCGCCCATGACTTCAACTCAACACATTTCAGAATGGCAGAAAAGCCACCGGAAAAGACTAGATCTACAGCGTAGATAATACCAAGGAGTCTTCAAGTTGGTAATGGCTGCCAAAGAGCGAAAAGCTCAGCAGCCCTAGTTAAACAACAACAACAACAACACCAAATCCAAGGAATCTGTTTCGTGTCAGAGATGTAGTCCAGCTCAGGCCGAAGTTAAGCGATACAACTCCGCAATGATGCTTCGTACTGCCGATTTTATTATCATTTTCTTTTGCGTTCCTTGCGGAGCACGAAGCCACCACCACAACTTCTGGTCTCCTTTCAAGAAGATGGCACAAACTCGTGTTCTGGTTGTTTATGTAGCAATTTGTTTACATGATGAGATTGCCAGCCCCTTGCCCAACCTTATATTAGTTGCCTTTTACGACATGCCAGAGGGAGCAGTACATCTATTCTTTATCTCATTAGTGACCCCCGGAATCTGCCTGGGACATTCTACCAATTATTTTAATTGTAATCTAACCCACCGTTGCCAGTGATTCTGTAGCTGATTTAGTTCAGAAAAAATTAGAACTTGCTAAGTAAGCTTTTTTTTTTTTTTTTTTTTTTTGTTAACTATGGCTGAAATCGAGAGGTCAGTATACATATAACATATATTAAAACGCTCATAATTTTTTATCCGATTCTCGTCACAGATATTAAAGTGAGTATAATTTAACTAATTCTAGACACAGATGTTAAAGTGAGTATAATTTTATCTGATTCTCGACACAGATTCTAGAGTGAGAATAATTTTATCTTATTCTCTAACAGATGTTAGAATGAGTATAATTTTATCTTATTCTCGTCACAGTTGTTAAAATGAGTATAATTTTATCTGATTCTCATCACATATATTAAATGAGTATAATTGTATCTGACTCTCGTCACAGATGTTAAAATGAGAATAGTTTTATCTGATTCTCGTCACGGATGTTAGAATAAATACAATTTTACTTGATTCTCGTCTCAGATGTTAGAATGAGCACATTTTTATGTGATTCTCATCATGCGACAACAAGAAGTTTATGGCAAAACTTCTTGACCTGTTTCATCCATCAAAGTATGTCCACGTCTTCTTTATATCTTTCAAGTATGTCTCCAGTTCCATTCTCCGCGTGCTTTTTTTTTCTTCCTCCATTTCACTTACCCTGGGGAACCCAGAACAAAAACTGCCTCGTAAAGCTATCACAATCGTGGGTCCTATCCATTGCTAGCGTCGTCTTCTCACCTCCTTTTCCACTGGCACTTATCTGGTTTTTGTCATCATTTTCACTTTCGCGATCTTGTCATACCATTTCAATCCCTCTATTTCACGCAAGCGCCCATTTATGACAGCACAACTAACCAGAATTTATTCATATTTGCTGCAAACACTAACACTTCCCTCACTCGTCATTCAACCGTATTCATTGAGAAGAGAATACAAACCGTTTGTTGATGTCCTCTACGATTCCTGTGCCAACAGGAGAAGTTGTAAATACCAGAAAATCGTCTTTATCCTCACTCCCAGTGAAGTTTTCACCATAGCTTTCAGTCAGAATATGGCCAACCTGTATGTTGTTGGAAAAGATATACTTGTTAGAAACTTTGGAAGTTTTATATCGTAGAAACTTGTGAATACATATACGTCATAGAAACTTTGGAGGATTCTTATCACATAAACTTTAGAAGACACATACGTCTTAGAAACTTTGGAAGATGCATATCTCAGAAACTTTAGAAGACACATACGTCCTAGAAACTTCGGAAGATTTGCACCATATAAATTTTAAAAGACTCCTTTCAAAGAACTTTGGAACGCCCTAATATTTTGGAAGATTTATATCATAGATACGTTTGAAGACAAAACGCTCTAGAAAGTTTTGAAGATTCCTTTCATAGAAACCTTTGAAGACACATAAGCGCTAGAAAATTTGGAAGATTCCTTTCATGTAAACTTTGGACGGCACAGAATCATTGGTATTGTTCTGGGATACTCTGGGAAAGAAAGACAGTGGGAGACCCAAAAAATAAAACTTTCTCTCTCTCTCTCTCTCTCTCTCTCTCTCTCTCTCTCTCTCTCTCTCTCTACCTCTCTCTCTCTCACGCACACACACATACAGAGAGAGAGAGAGAGAGAGAGAGAGAGAGAGAGAGAGAAGCGAGCTAGAGATTTACTTGAAGAGATGTAGTGGGGTTAACTATGTAGAACATTTGTTACTGTTTACATAACGCGTGTTATTGTTTTAAATATAGACAGGAATATTGGCCCTGTGGTAAAACCACCAACCTGGAGGACCATGGTACCAGCTCTTGTCTGACTCTTACCTGCGCGGACCTGTCCTGCTTGGTAGAACCTGCCAGGGGTAAAACTCCTGCTGGCATAGTTCTGGAGGTAACAAAAAATACGAAAGCTGCGTGATTTCTCCACTTCTGTTCGGTGCAGAATGCTAGAGAGTAACAGACAAATAAATATCATAACCGTCCTATTTTCTCACAACCTGCCTAAGGAAACTTTTTCGAATTTTCTGGCCGAATAGCATCACCAACCAAGAACTGTTAACTCGGAGCCTCCAAGAAGACATGCGCAGCATCATAGCGCCGTAGACGGTGGAATCGGGTTGGCCACATGCCCACAAGAGATCCCTGACACCATCACGAGAACTACCATGCAGTAGAGTCCAGAAGAAGGCGAAAGCAAGGCCGGTCAAAAACCACCTGGCGGAGAACTGTAAAGGCAGAGATGCTAAGCGTGAACCAGAGCTGATGTATCACACAAAGGATGGCTGCCCACCGAGCAAACTGGAGACAGCTTGTTGCTGCCCTACAAGACGCTACCAGGCGTAATGGTCACTGACTACTTTGCCAGTCAGTGGAAGAGGACCAAAGAAGAACAAAGAAGATGACAATGTAAACTTTTCCAATTGAACAATTTGAAAATATTAGACAACAAATGACAACATACATTAAAGTCCCAAGAAAAAGTATTTGTTTACAGATAAACAGAGAAGAAGTCTCACGCTAAGGTCAAAGACAATACCATTTGAGCGGAAACCATTTTGACATTTAAAAAAAAAAAAAAATAAAGTTTTGGCGAGGCGCGTCCCATTCAACATAGTCGGTTATATTAGGGCGCATCTCCAAATATAACAGACATTTATGTCTGATTCATCAACCCAATTTTTTTTTACATGCTAATGAACAAAGTAATGGCCGTAGTGTTCGTACATACCTTCTCGTCAACTGTCTTAAGAAAGACTTCCTTTAGCTCTTTCATCTCCAAGCCATTGAGAGGTCTGCAGAAAGTGGAAACTTTCATATGTATGTATGAATGTTTCAAAATTATGTGTACTCACTTTGAATGTTGATAACTCAATTATCATTTGGGATAGAATTATGGCATTTCACATTTAAAGTAACAAATGTTCACAGTGTCGACGACCTGCAACAATACATTGTTCACAGCGACGAACAACTGACTACGATTCTGTATTGTTACTACGTAAATGAATAGTGAAATATACCGTTTTAATTTGGTGTCTCAGGCTCCTCACTATGCGCGTTTTTAGATGAACGTAACCTTCTCAAAATATAAATAGATAAATAAAAAACGTCAAGAGTAATAATCTAATTGCATTACTCATTTGTATCTAACATTATTCCTCTCTATTCTTGCAAAGTAGCGAATGTCTTTGTTACGTCATGTGTGAGTTGTGTGCATTCAAAGTATGTATACATAATTTTGAAACACACACACACACACACACACACACACACACACACACACACACACACACACACACACACACACACACACACACACACACACACACACACACACACACACACACACACACACACACACACACACACACACACACACACACACACACACACACACACACACACACACACACACACACACACACACACACACACACACACACACACACACACACACACACACACACACACACACACACACACACACACACACACACACACACACACACACACACACACACACACACACACACACACACACACACACACACACACACACACACACACACACACACACGCACACACACACACACACACACACACACACACACATATATATATTGTCGTGGTTGAGTTAGAGTGTAGAGTATTTGTCGAGTTGGACAACAGTAGTGAAATCGACAGGGGATAGTGGACTGACAGAGTTATAGATTACACACACAGAAAAGTGTAAATAGGAGATGGACTTGAGACAACCTGGAAGAAGATTTACCAAAATGATCTCTCTCTCCAAGCCTCAACTCACTTTACTGTCTAAGCATCTCCTGCTCTCTCTCTTTTCTCTTATCATACATAGAGATTATAGTAAAGAGCTAAAAATACAAATATGGATGGAAAGGTCGTGAACAGCGCATTAATAAATGTGTAAAATTTATTAAAGAAGAAAAGCATGAAAATAATGCATATCATCACAACAACATAAATTGCAACAATAATCAAAATATTCATCAATAGTCATCAATACATCATCAATAACAACAATAATGCAAATACACCAACGAACACACAGACACCACTCATAAAATAACCTGTAGAACACAAGAGAACTAAATAAACTGTCTGACAGTCTGTCCGTTTTCGGGGGACCAAGTACAATGCTTCAGACAGTGTCTTTTTTTACGTAAAGATATACTCCATGGGTAATGGACTTGACCTGTATAAATCCACTGTAGTCGCTATTGTTGGTGGCACCCCTGATTTCGCGATGGGACTGGAAGACTGTCTATCTCCTGCTGACCAAATAAACAAAACTGAGCTACAGTCCGTCCGCTTTCGTGGGACCAAATGGGATAGCTCCAATGTCTTTACGTAAAGATATACTCCATGGGTGATGGACTTGACCTGTAAATCCAATGTAGGCGCTATCTTTGGTGACCCCTAATTGCGCGAGGGGCTGGAACTCTGTATTTACCTCTGGTTTACCAAAATGAATAAGCTGCGTGTCAGTCCGTCCGCTTACGTGGGACCAAATGTAATAGCTCCGGAAAGTGTCTTTTTACGTAAAGATATACTCCATGGGTGATGGACTTGGCCTGTAAAAAAACTTTCTTTGTTGGTGCTAACTGTTGGTGACCTCTAGTTTCGCGAGGGGACTGGAAGACGCTGTTTATCTTTGCTGGCCGCTCCGAAGTGCGAAGTTCTACCTAGACCCAGAAATAAACCATGGGACGAAGTCACGTGAGGACAATTGATCCCAAGGCGTGCTTATCCGGCGCTAGAATTGGCTTTAAATCCGGTTTTGGCTGGTTGACTGTGGCTTGGCTGAGTGCCCCGTTTAGGCACAAAAAAGGCGGGTGATATGGAATTCTGCTATAGGCATGCTGGGCGGTTTTGAGATTTTGGAAGCCGCAATGCCCTGACTGGTAATCCAATAGGCGAGTAGGAAACTACTACTGCCATAGACGTTTCAGATTGTTGCGTTGGCTCATTTCACAATGCGTGAGCTGAACTCCCGTGAGAGGGAAATGGCATTGACAAAAGGTTGTTGTTCCAGGTATGGCTGTGACACTCGTGGGGCTAGATATCCTCAGAATCCCTCTAGATCGAAGAGACGGTGACATTCTTCGTCTGACTGGAAACTAGACTAGCAATTCGGTATCCCCCTGAAACTGAGACCGAAAAGAGACACCCTTTTACATCAAGCAAATAATAAATCACACTAACTTTATACAGAAAGTTTCGCTCCACTATGGGATTAAATTTATTGTAGTTATTGCTATGATAGTTTAGGGCTGTCTTTAACCATGTCTCCTGTTCCTTAAAAATATCAATTATCAACACGCACCCGCATAGACTTAATATCTTTTGCACACCCAGGTACCTGTCAGTAACTGTTCTGACAGCAACAATCTACTCCTCTTCTCCCAATCTCAATATACAGGAAACCTAACCAGTAGTTACAGTTAAATGGATATGCTTATTCATCTTACAACATTAAATGAATTTACATAAACAGATTACAGCATGTGACATTACAAAATAAGTAATATGTCCCTTTGGGAAAATATATTAATATTCCACACAATGAGTACAAAGAGAATGCAATGTTCTTGCTATAATAATACAATTGTGGCTGAATCATAAGATATAATTATATCTATGCCTGGTGACTGCTTTCTGTGAAAGTTATAGACTAGTGCCTAGCCACACAAGTAAGCATAAAATGATCCTCCCTTGCCACTAAAGACAAAAGAAATCGTGCGAAAGTTCCCCAGGCCTCAAAGGGTACCAGCCGCTCGTCATCAAACGTTTTAAAGCGACCAGAGAAATTCCCCTGTTGGGACCACAGAGGGTACCCGCCGCTAACGAACCGTTTCTTTCACAGAAACCGTCTTGGCTCGTTCTAACACTTAAAGCGGACCCGAGAAATGTTTCTCTGGTCGAACAGGTGCGTTTAGATAACATTACGTCTAGCGTTAGCTGACCGCAGCTGGCCAGCGTAAACAACCTCGGGTGGGGTTTGAGAGGGTGAGAAAGTTTGGCCACAAAGGTAGAAAAGGAAAGAAAAAGAAAATACAAAATGTCTCGGAAAACAGAACATTTAAAGGAGTAATCAAATTATGGACAAGATGGTAAAATAAATTATCTTCCACGTGACATATATATATATATATATATATATATATATATATATATATATATATATATATATATATATATATATATATATATATATATATATATATATATATATATATATATATATATATATATATATATATATATATCTCCAATACCATAATTCCCACCGTAAGGTACTTCGGTCTGTCGGTCGGTTAGTCACATTTTTGCACACCGTTATTTGCGCAATTTTTCTATTTTTGGAGAGAGTACATTAACTTTCATCCACAGCTAAGGGGTTTGCAACTGTGGTTGAAAGTTAGACAACAATTGTATTGTTTCCCTTATATGTACTCTCGCGAAAATAGAAAAGTGTGACGGTGTGCATTAAATCAACAGACAATCAAGATACTCTTCTGTCCAGTTTCATTCGGGAAACGGAGTTAACTCATCATTTTTCTTAAAAATAACCTTAAAATGTAAGTTTCTGGTTGTTTCTTCAAGACAACATTTTAATTTAAAGTATTGCAGACATTATTGTGGATCAAAATGATAAGATGGCTAAAAGGAAGAGACGATCGCATCATTCACAGCGAGCAAGCGAGACTATAGAAGAAGCAGCAATGTAATACGTGTAACAGAAACAACACACTATAATTAAAAACCTGCCAATTTTGGCGGGTTGTTGCTAGTGTATATACAATGTTTGTGTGTATTATTATTCATAATTGTCATACATAAACACAGTGCAGTTCCGGGAGTCTCTGACGAGACAGAGAAAGAATATGACTAGTGCACCCTCAGGCATGTCGTAGGAGGCAGCTAATATGAGGTTGTGTAAGGGTTGGTAACCTCATTATGAAAAAATAATTGCCATAGAAACCTATTCAGCAGCTCACATTTGATAATATTTGGCAGAGGTCCACACACGCATTCCTCTACAACAGCGGGGTCCTTGTCTCCTCTGAACATAATCACGTGAGCCTGTCTGGCAGGTTGGGGGCCTGTAGGCACAAAGAATTTGCTTAATTCATTATGATGTTTTTTTAGCTGTCAGCGTTAGTAAAATCTTTCTCCATCGTTTATTCTCTTGCACTGACATTTAAATCTCGCTTTCATAGGTTTGACTAAGCTTCTCTCACTCGCTCTTATATAACCACATTTATCGCTCCATAACTGAATGAAGTATTAAAGGCAATCGTGCAGGAAGAAGATAAGGCTATAAATGGGAAGATAACATCAAGATACGGACAGGAAATAGTCTATCAGAGTGCGCACCATCAAGACAAAAGACAGGAAATAGTCTATCAGAGTGCACCATCAAGACAAGGGACATGAAATAGTCTATCAGAGTGTGCACCATCAAGACAAGAGACAGGAAATAGTCTATCAGAGTTCACCATCAAGACAAGAGACAGGAAATAGTCTATCAGAGTGCACCATCAAGACAAGAGACAGGAAATAGTCTATCAGAGTGCACCATCAAGACAAGGGACAGGAAATAGTCTATCAGAGTGTGCACCATCAAGACAAGGGACATGAAATAGTCTATCAGAGTATGCACCATCAAAACAAGAGACAGGAAATAGTCTATCAGAGTGCACCATCAAAACAAGAGACAGGAAATAGTCTATCAGAGTGCACCATCAAGACAAGAGACAGAAAATAGTCTATCAGAGTGCACCATCAAGACAAGAGACAGGAAATAGTCTATCAGAGTGTGCACCATCAAGACAAGGGACAGGAAATAGTCTATCAGAGTGTGCACCATCAAGACAAGGGACATGAAATAGTCTATCAGAGTGTGCACCATCAAGACAAGGGACATGAAATAGTCTATCAGAGTATGCACCATCAAAACAAGAGACAGGAAATAGTCTATCAGAGTGCACCATCAAAACAAGAGACAGGAAATAGTCTATCAGAGTGCACCATCAAGACAAGAGACAGAAAATAGTCTATCAGAGTGCACCATCAAGACAAGAGACAGGAAATAGTCTATCAGAGTGTGCACCATCAAGACAAGGGACAGGAAATAGTCTATCAGAGTGTGCACCATCAAGACAAGGGAAATGAAATAGTCTATCAGAGTGTGCACCATCAAGACAAGGGACATGAAATAGTCTATCAGAGTATGCACCATCAAAACAAGAGACAGGAAATAGTCTATCTTAGTGCACCATCAAAACAAGAGACAGGAAATAGTCTATCAGAGTGCACCATCAAGACAAGAGACAGGAAATAGTCTATCAGAGTGTGCACCATCAAGACAAGGGACATGAAATAGTCTATCAGAGTGTGCACCATCAAGACAAGGGACATGAAATAGTCTATCAGAGTGTGCACCATCAAGACAAGAGACAGGAAATAGTCTATCAGAGTGCGCACCATCAAGACAAGAGACAGGAAATAGTCTATCAGAGTGCGCACCATCAAGACAAGAGACAGGAAAGAGTCTATCAGAGTGCACCATTAAGATAAGAGACAGGAAATAGTCTATCAGAGTTCACCATCAAGTCAAGAGACAGGAAATAGTCTTTCAGAGTGTGCACCATCAAGACAAGAGACAGGAAATAGTCTATCAGAGTGCACCATCAAGACAAGAGACAGGAAATAGTCTATCAGAGTGTGCACCATCAAGACAAGAGACAGGAAATAGTCTATCAGAGGGCACCATCAAGACAAGAGACAGGAAATAGTCTATCAGAGTGCGCACCATCAAGACAAGAGACAGGAAATAGTCTATCAGAGTGTGCACCATCAAGACAAGGGACATGAAATAGTCTATCAGAGTGTGCACCATCAAGACAAGAGACAGGAAAGAGTCTATCAGAGTGCACCATTAAGACAAGAGACAGGAAATAGTCTATCAGAGTTCACCATCAAGACAAGAGACAGGAAATAGTCTATCAGAGTTCACCAACAAGACAAGAGACAGAAGACGTTGGAGATCCATTGCAGGCGACCTTCATTGTGGAGATGGCGGCTGGTGATGATGATCTCTCTCATAAAGTAGGCAGTATGTCTCAGTCTTCTCTCGTCGCTCTAAAATAACTATATCTATCTATCCAAGAAAGTTGATAGTCTGTCTGTCTCATGCTTCACTCTTCGTTCTCCTATAACCACATCAATCTCTTTCATAAAGCTGGCAGTTTGTCTGTCTTTTCTCTCAACGCTTTCATGTAACAGCATCTGTACTTCACATAAAACTGCCGGTCTGTCTGTTTCTTCTTCTTCCTCGTTCGCTCTCCAATAACCACATCTATCTCCCTTATAAAGCTGGTAGTCCGTTTCATGTTTCTCTTATCACCATTCAGTTTTTCCATCAGCTGGGTTGGAGAACGCCACATTGCCACCTTGCACCTCTGGTGTAGCCAACAGTTTGAATTACGTGTACCTGTATGTCACATGCTTTTGTCATCTCTCTCAGATAACAACACTTCCCACAGGCACTGATGAGTGCTTTGACATCATCAATAAATACATCCAATCAGCAAATAAATGGAACACTACTTTATAAACCAAACACGTCGTCATTTATGTCGCCTCTTATACATCTTTCACGTGGAAAGGTTAGACCAGACAATGATGTTTGTTTGTTTGTTTGTTTGTTTTTTCGCTTTGCGTAGGAGACTGGTGCTCACGATGAACGTAATACCCCGTTTAACATTATTTAGGTCATAATTTTAGTGTGTAGTGTTCTTTATTCTATATAGTTCAGTCAATGATGAGTTAAGTTGGCATAGCATTTAAAAAAAAAAACATAAAACGACAGTTAATTCTCTATATTCTGACATTTGTTTCATATAAATATGTTGATTAAGAAGGAAGAAATAACAATTTAAAAATAGAAATTGACTGTTCAACCACCCTGCTATTTATTTTTCTGCTTCTTCGTACACTCTCAAACGTCCACTTAATGTTTTCAAAGATAGCAGTAGCCACCTTGAGGTTATTTGAATCTCCGTAGAGCTTTTCCACGAATGGTACTGCTATTTCTGATGTGTTATATTTTAGCGTTTCATATTTTTTATAGTGCAGATAAATGTCTCTATTCCCTGGATTTGTTTTTTTTTTAAAAATGTATCTCACTTTACGTCATGTCTTTGAGGAGCGGACTTGGACTTGTGGGCTTGACCTACTTACTTTATTTGTTGTTCTGCATTAGAATTTCTATTTCCTTTTTTCTGATGACACGATTAACTTACCGCTCTTGTCAAGATAGTTCAGAACTTCATCCTTCTTGGGTAGGAGCAGCTCAGCGGTGAAGATGTAGCTGCTGTTGAGGGTGGCATTGCTGGATTTGACGGCTCTGATTTTAGGGTCATTTTCCAGAAACTCCCGCAGCTGAGGAAAGACGAAAGCCATAATTTAACGCCATGTATATTTCATTTCACAACGGGCTGATCACCCGTTTGCCAGTCACTTCGATTACGGAAACAACAGCAAATGGGTTGATTTGCCGTTGCCCTAAAGACGCCACTAGGCGTGATGGGAAACAATGGCAAAGAAAACCTATCTGCTGTTGCCCTAAGACGCCACTAGGCGTAATGGCCACTGACTGCTTTGACGGTCGGTGGCTAAGGTCGGAAGAAGAAGAAGAATATTTCATTTAGAACTACTGCACTTTCAGGCATGTCGTATCAGCCCCTAATTTGAGGTTGTACTTGGGGCTTGCAACCTCATCACGGTCCCTTTACGAAGATAATGAAGCTCTCTTACCAACCTGCCGCTCGTATTTATATATGTGTATATATTTATATATACGTATCGTGAGCCGCGGTAGTGCAGTGGTTAGTGCACTGGCTTCCTAGCTCAGTGGTCCGTGGTTCGATCCCCAGTTGGGGTGGGATTTTTTAGATCGCAAACGGCTCCGGAGTCAACCCAGCCTCATGAATTGGGTACCAGAGCAACTCTGGGAAGGTTAAAGCTGCCCGGTGATGCTGACCACATCACCCCTAGTGCGCCGATGATCATGAAAATATGGGCATAGCACCATATTCCCATATGCCTCAATGGGCATGTAACGGGATCCTTTACCCACCTATATACATAATAACCTCCTACTGTCATCGTGACTGTGGGTATGAAATATCACCTGTTTTTTTTTTTTGGCTTGTTTTTTTTTCTTTTCTGCCAGTTGAAAGAGCTTCTTTATGACGTGACGCCGTAGGGAGCATCTCCACTTGACGCCATCGGCAGCTTCGTCCCTCCATGTTAATGGATTTATGTCTGGTGCTGTCTTCGTTTCTCTCTTGTACATATCTTTGAACCTCAGCTTCAGTCCCTGGCTGTACTTTTGCCATCTGCCAGTAATCCGTAGAAAATATCTTTGGGGATGTAACCATCTTCCCTTCGGCGGACATGACCAGGCCAGCGTAATCCATTTAAACTTACAGCCCTGAATGCAATTCATATTATTTTGAACTTCACATCTAGTGAAGAGCCACCGTTGCAACAGGTCCCATTAGGAAACCAGGACAACGCATTCAATGTCTCTTGCAGCTGCGGTTTCTGAGCCTATTTGTTTTACATGATGAGGTTTCCAGCCTCACGCACAATCTCATATTAGTTACCTTGTACGATCTACACGATGGAGTAATAATCCTATCTTCCTCTGCCCCCACGGAGATCCCCCGTAACTCAACGTGCGTATATAAACTTTCTGTCCACACTTCCATTGGTCATAAAATATTATGTAAACAAGTGTAAGTACCTTCTTGAGTTCTGCTACAGTCAGGTCATGGAAAGGTCCAGGTTTCACAGGCTCGGTCAGGTCAATGCTGTAGCCGTTGGCATTTGTTGCTCCGCACGCAGGAAACCATGTATTCTTCTTATTCGTCGTTGTTGGAAACTGATATGCAAGGGCGCAGATGGTTCCCACAGAGATAAGGAGGAAAGCGTGCATAAAGCCCACCATGGTCAAACACCGCTAGGTGGGTTGGAATGTGAACAGAACAGCCTAAAAAAACAAACAAAAACATGCAAACAACTTAAACAGTTATCAAAATAATAACAATTGTATTGAAATGCCTTCTAATTAACTAAGAACACAATAAGCTGGTTGAGGGAGACAAGCATTCAAAAATCAAAATCTAAGTGAAAACAAACAGTTACATCCCTTGATTCCCTCATCATCATCATCATCATCAGTTGCCATCTCCACAACGAAGGTTGGCTGTAATGGATCTCCAACGTCTTCTGTCTCTTGTCTTGGTGGTGCACTCTGATAGACTTTCCTGTCCATCTCTTGATGTTATCTTCCCACTTATAGCGCTGTCTTCCCCTTGCACGTTTGCCTTCGACTCTCCCTTCTGTTATGGTCTTCTGCAAGGTGTTATGCCTTTTTATGTGGCCAAAGTATTTTAGTTGCCGAACTTTGACCTCCCTCATTAGTTCTTTTTTTCATATCTAGATTTTCTAGGACCTCCTTATTTGTTTTCATCTCTTTCCATGAGATACGCCCCATTCTTCTATATATCCACATTTCAAGAGCCTCAATTCTTTCTTCAAAATGCTTATTCATCGTCCATGTGTCTGCACCATACAGAAATGCAGAATATATATAACACTTTATAATTCTCAGTTTTAATTTGTGAGATAACTGTTTGGATGTCAGTATATGTTTCATGTTGTTGAATGTAGCTTTGGCCATTCCTATTCTCTTCTTGATTTTTGTTTCACATCTGCCATCTTCTGTTATTATATGACCAAGATATACGTAGCTCTTGACTTGTTCCAGGATTTTCCCATTTACGCTTATCTTTAATGTGGGTTTATCGTCTGTTTTGCTAATTATCATAGTTTTTGTTTTCTCAATATTAATGTCGAGTCAATATTCATGACTTATACTGTTCACTTGCTTCACTAGTTCTTGTAACTCCTGTTCGCTTTCAGCTAACAACACGGTATCATCTGCATATCTAAGGTTGTTTATTGACCTTCCACTGATGTTCAGTCCTGGTATTTCCTGTATCTGTTTGACAATTTTTTCGGTGTATAAATTAAATAGGCAGGGGGACAGCACACAACCTTGTCTGACACCTCTTTTTATGTCTATGTATGGTGAATAATTCCTTCCCGATCTTACTGTGGCAGTTTGATTCCCTACAACTTTGTAATTATTCCCCTTTATTTTTGTATACCCTCAGACGTCAACTTGCGTGTATTTGAAGAGAGCTGAATGTTCTACATTATTTTTTGCAAGAACGTTGCGCTAACCAAATTGTTCTGACAATGTTTACAACAAATAACTCAATTACCACTATACTGTGACTCTAAGAATACATACATCTTGCTCGCTGTTTTTAAGAATTGTATATATATTAAGTATAATGAGATAACTGGAGGACATATCAGGAATATCCGTTGGTGGACATAATATAAACAATTTGAGATACGCTGAAGATACATAGTCTTAATAGCAAACAGGGAAAAGGAGCTGCAGAAAATGGTTGACACAATAGTGATAGAAAGTGAAAATAAAGGCTTCAGCCTTAATTATTAAAATACAAAATAGAAGTAATGGTTGTCTCAAAGAAAAGGATTTCCCCAGAATGCACCATCAAAGTAAATGGAACATTTTAAAAATAGGTCAATAAATTCAAATACCTGGGCACATTAATAACAACGGATGGAAGATGCATCTCAGAAGTGAAGAGCAGAATAGCTCGGGCAAAAACAGCATTCTATAAAATGAAAAGTATTTTATGCAACAATTCGTTGTCATTGGAAGTAAGAAAGAGAGTTCTTCAGTGTTATATAGAACCAATCCTGACATATGGGAGTGAGCCATGGACAATTAGTAAACAAATAGGGAAGGAACTGGAGAAGTGGTTTTACAGAAGAATGTTAAAAATACAATGAACAGCCAAAAAAAGTAATGAGGATGTCCTGAAAGAGGCCAATGCGCAAAGGAAACTTATTTCACAAGTTAGAAAGAAGCGATCCCCTTTTTTGGGCATGTTATGAGAAGAGGAAAGCTGGAATATATCGTAACAAAAGGTAAGATTGAAGGAAAAAGAGATAGGGGAAGACAAAGAGAGCAAATACTGGACAGTTTGACATCGTGGTATGGAAAGAAGTCAACAGCAGAATTGATCAATTGTACTGGAGACAGGAAGTTGTGGAGAGACATGATATCCTACGCCACTAGGCATGGTACTTGATGAAGAAGAAGAAGAAGTATATTAACACAGTTAAAATTATTAAACAAAAACTAAAAAACCCACATATGCCAGGTCGCGTTGGTGGTTTAGTGGTTAGCACTGTTGTCTTCCAAGCAAACTTTCTGTGTTCAATTTCCAGCAGTTACATTTTTTCGTCTGTAGTCACTGTTTAATTTAAATTAATTATATGTCTTTGCCGTATGTTTCTTGACGGGTATACTTGCTTGTACAGACATAAACAGGTTTGTGATCAAAATATTAAAAGACAACATAAATGAGGATCACCCACATGTTACCAGGGCCTGGAAGGTGAGCAACGAATTGTAAAGATTAACCTGTATGTCATAAAAGTATGGTTGGGCATCCTGTAGAAGCTTTAAGCCACAAAAACAGTAACATGGACGCGTCAACTGAAGAAAACAATTCAATTCAGCCATCCTGGAACTGAATTTTTTTTTAAACACACTAAATGAAAAGAAAACGCTGGCGATGGATAAGGCGACTCTTAGCTTGGCTGCTTGCGTCAGGGTCAGCGAACCAGAGCTGACCAAGACCCTACTCCACCTCCAAGTCAAGTGGTGGTCCTGGAAACAGGCTGCATCCCTGCAGTCTGGCTGAGAGAGTAGGGATCGAAGTGGGAAGGCAAACCCGGTCCCAACAAATGCCGTGCTGAAGTATGATTTGTTGGCCCAAAGGCGCACACATCGCAGCTTCGCTGTAAATGGACACAACGCAATCAACGTCCTTTTCAGGACGAACGAAGAAGGAGAAGAAGAAGATATTGAGAAAACTTACTGATAGCGGTAGAAGGCAGTCATTATTTTGGGATCTTAAGGGTAAGAGAGATAGAGGGAAACTGAACCTGTAAACTTCCACTCCCCACGCCGCTTCCCAGCAAGACTTAACCGAAAATGTAAAAAAATGAGTTAAATGTTTTTTCTCTTAAATATATATATATTTTTTCGTGTTAATAAACCGTCAATGAAAACATATAGCATCAATTTGATAGCTTAAGTAAAACCGAAGACCTGTCGGAGACAGATAGTTAATGGTGTAATAAATGGCGATCGTGCTAAAAATTTGGAGAATACCCCAGTTTACAGCGAAGAAATTATGAAAACAACTAGCAATAACCCGTCAATAATGACGAATGCGAAAAGCTTCTAAAGCGCGTTGAGATTCATGCTCTTCTGCAGACTGATTTGTTCGTTGTGACTGACGCTGTGCTTGTCTTTGTGCCGCTTCATGTTGTCGTCGTATTGCTGCTTCTTCTAGAGTCTATCTTGCTCGTTGTGATTGACCCGATCCTCTCTTCCTCTTAGCATCTGCAGCTCGTTTTGCAGCCATCTTATCATTTTGATGCATAATAAAAAGTCTGCAATACTTTAAATTAAATTTTTTGTCTTGAAGAAACAATCAAAAACTTACATGTTAAGGTTATTTTTAACAAATGATGAGTTAAATCCGTTTCCGGAATGAAACTGGGTTCTACACCGACTTTTCTTCGTTGAGTGTTTCTAATTTCGGGAGAATACATATAAGGGAAACAATAAAATTAATGTCTAATTTTCAACCACAGTTGCATCCCTTATTTGTGACCGACATACAAACGGAGAGAATTATGGATTTTGATGATAGTTTAATTTTTTTTAAAATGTTTAATTGAAGCCCGTAAACACTTATTTTTTTAACCACACCTAAAAATTAACGGTAAGTTTAACATTAGGTGGAAGCTATCCATTTGGACATGTAATGGGAAGTAGAAAGACGGAATATATTGCGACAACACGAAAAGATCGAAGCTAAAAGATGGAAGACACTTGACAGTTTACAGGTCATGGCATGGAGAGAGGTCAACAAAAGAATTGATAAAGAGTACCGTAGACAGGAAGCTGTGGAGAGACATGGTCATCTACGCTCCCAGTCATGAAGACACAGAAGAAGTTTATAAAAGCCATTCAAGAACAAAGTTACATGAAAGGAAATGTTGTTGAACTTTCATATAAAACTTTAGTATTTACCTGCTGTGATTCTATGAGTCCAAACTGTCACAAGGCGGGTCCTGCGAATAAACTGTGCTGTGAAGAACTAACCGTAACAGTTGCCTTTTATAGGGGAATCTGAAATATTTATGGTCGGGCTTTTGTAATAAATTTCAAGCTTAATTAAACAATCTTCTTTTAATTAACAATTTCTCCTGGCTCACATGTGTCACCTCTAAAAGCGGTTATGTTCATTTAGCTATTGTTCTTCTGAGACAATAATGGTAATGATGTTGATAGCGATAAATCAACATAGGTGATATATGAATTAGTCTGCTTAGTTCTATGAAGCTAAGGAGGCAGTCATTATATTTTGTGAAGGATAAGTTGTTCCGTCATCATTTGTGGAACGTTATCATTCTTATCTTTTTCTTCCTCGTTCTTCTTTATCACGTTGTGTTCTTAAGATTCTTGCCCTAGGTGATGTCGTTCTTTTAATGTAAAGGATGGACATTGGTCTAAAGGAAACAATTTCTTATAACAAGCTGATCCATTATTGCAATGCTTCATATAGAGTTTCTATACTATCCATAATTCACTGGACTGCTTGCGAGAGTGCAAACAGGAAGTAGAGCGGACTAGCACCGCTAAATAATGCCAAAGACTTGCTTTCTGTGGCAATATACCCATTCTTAATTTCTGCGATCACGAATTCCTTTGTGACAAGCGTTTTTGTGCGGCGCTGTTTCCGTCGTTTTGCGATTCCCGAGGGAAGTTAAATGACAGACTTGAAGGAGCAACGTGTCTGCATCAAGCTTTGTTTCAAGCTTGGCAAAATTAAGTTGGAAACCTACTAGATCTTTAAGCAAGCATTAGATGACGATGCAACGGGCTGAAACCAGATTTCTTCGTCACTCTTCTGTCGTGGGTAAACGTCGATTAAGAATTCCGAACGGTCTGGTCGGCCTTCAACCAGCAGAACGGCTAAAAATGTGGAATAAGTGTGGCAGGACTTCCATGATCAGCTTCATGTTGAGTTCCTCCGGGAGAGTTCGTTGACATGTGCCGTACAACAATCCTTCGATGGCGCAGGTGTCGTGTATTGTATGTCAACGGTCCTTCAGTCTGCCATTACTAGTCCTTTTATGTATATTTCGTCGTGTTCGCCTTTTGTGATATAATTTGAAAATTGATAAGAAGACTTTCATGTCTTCGAGCAGGGAGAAATACCTCGATAGACTAACCACTTGGCATGAGATGGGATTGAAGAACTTCCTGGTTCTGAACGCCACAGATCGCGGTGATGATTACAAACGCTAGTTGGCACAGCTCGAGAGGATAATTTGGAATGAACCTAGATTAAAAATGTTTGCAGATTTGGAAAATGTAGATTCTGAATGAATGTAAATCCGGAATGAATAAATATTTGAAATGAATGCAGATGTGGAATGAATGCAGATTTGAAATTAACGTAGATTTTGAATAAATGTAGATTTGGGACTAAGGTCCATTTGTATGATTGTAATTCTGTAATTAATGTAAATCTGGAATGAACTTAGATTTGGTATGAATGTAGATCTGGAATTAATAAAGATTTTGACTGAATGTAAATTATGTAGATGTAAAGATCTGATATAGAAATGCAGCATATTAATTTGCCTACACCGACTGCATCACTTCAACTGGTCCTGTCCGATGAATGCTGTTTCACATTACCTGTATCACTATTGTATGGTTCCAGTGTGAACGTAATACCACACTGTTCGATTCTTTATTGTATTTGAAACAACACGTGATATAATAATCTCTGACCTAAGGGTCTTTTATATTTGGACATGCGCCCTAATATAACCGAATAGGTTGAACGGGACGCACCTCGCCAAAACGAGGCAAAAGTTTTACATTAAAAAAAAAGTGATATAATTTTTCCGCTTTTAAATAAATTATTTATTTATTTTTTTTTTTTTTTTTTCGTTCGCCCGCTAATACTCGAAGCGAAATCTCAGGTTATTATTTATGTCTAACCTGACATTGATTTTACGTGAGTATCCCTTTATTTCTTGTACAGAGACAGGTGTCCCTCGCCATTCAGGCAAATACTCGCCGATTTCGGAGGTACCCATTGCAGCTGGGTTGGCTCAGGAGCAGCCAGTCCCTGGTCGACGACACTCCTTCAAATGTCCTTGCCAGGTCTCGAGTTAATCCAGTCCAAATCCCGGTCGACGAAAAATCCTCAAATGCCGTCGCCCGGGTTTGATCCTGTATCACCCGGTCGCCAGAGCGGTGTTGTAACCACTACGCTAGCGCGGCTCCCAATAAATTATTTCATTTTTATTTCCTGTTTCTAAATTTTATTTGACACAGTTTATTCTCGCTGTGTCTTCTTCTTCATTTTAAATTCACTCTGAAATTCTTTTCCACGTATGTTTTGAATCGTTTATTTCTTTCGGCTCCGGGATCCCAGAATGAGAGAATACTTTAACTGATTTTGTCAATGTGTGTCATATTCACCGTCACCATTTGTCCATCCCCTCTTGTTCCTCTGGTATTTGATTGGTTCTTCCCAGCAATTCCACATCGGGAATCATGTTACCATTTCAGTCCTTCAGTTTTGAGCAGGCAACCATATGTATAAGCATCTGTAACTTCTTGGTGGTTGTTAGTTTTTTTTTTAAATTCTCAACGTTTGAGAACAATGCATTATAACTGCCTTAATGTTTGAGTTGAACATATTTATCTTTGTGTCGAACTTCATTTTCTTTGTGTCGAACTTCATTTCTTTTGATGACCAAATATTTCTCAGTGCAATAAAACTTCATCTTCCCACATGTATTCTTATGTCGATCTCGCTGAATGTTCTTCCAACATTGCTATCAAAGTTTATGCTTGAGTCTATATTTTGTGTATTGTTCTTGAAATACAGTCGGGACATGTATTTGAACATGTGCCCCTGTGTAAATAAAGAGATATGAAAAACTTGGTGTTGAGAAAAGTAATAAAGTTTAGAAGAAAATTATAATCATTCGATCGTAATGAATGAAATAAATCAATGAATGAATAAACGGTTTAAAAAAAAAGAAGAAGAAAAGATGGGATGAAGCGAAAAAGGAAATAAGGAAAGAATATATAATCGGTCGACTTTTTGCCAGGGTTGATCGGGGCAAAGGAGGCGAAGCTTTTATCAACACCGAAAGATCTTTCTTCGAGAAAGAGCTTACATTCGTGAACGCTAAAATAGAAGACAAAACATAGACACACATGTGAGCCCAGATGGTACTATTAACCGCTTTACTTGTTTCAAATTTGGCCTTCATCAATTAGCGATAAATTTGTTGAGAGTACCTCAGCTAATTAGACCTGTAAGTCATCTCATCTGTTTTGCTGCTGTGGCTTACGTCTTTTCCCCACTTACGTTAGAAATTCATCAACACAAAATAGTTGCTGTCTGCTTGCTTAATCTTGTTTGCGATCTTCGATAGTCAACATCCTTATCTTAAAGTTGAGTGGCCTAGTAATTAGAGAGCATTAAAGTCGATACACTACTGCCGAGTTCACAAATTAATATTCTCTGTCTAAAGCGGATTTCTCAACCAGCCATTATGCATCACGATTTTAGCTACAAGACACTCAGCGAAATATGTAACGGAAACAAATAAGTTTCAGGGATACACTTCTATTGTGGAGCCGCGCTAGCGTAGTGGTTACAACACCGCTCTGGCGACCGGGTGATACAGGATCAAACCCGGGCGACGGCATTTGAGGATTTTTCGTCGACCGGGATTTGGACTGGATTAACTCGAGACCTGGCGAGGACATTTGAAGGAGTGTCGTCGACCAGGGACTGGCGGCTCCTGAGCCGACCCAGCTGCAATGGGTACCTCCGAAATCGGCGAGTATTTGCCTGAATGGCGAGGGACACCTGTCTCTGTACAAGAAATAAAGGGATACTCACGTAAAATCAATGTCAGGTTAGACATAAATAATAACCTGAGATTTCGCCTCGAGTGTTAGCGGGCGTACGCAAAAAAAAAAAAAAAAAAAAAAAAAAAAAAAAAAAACTTCTATTGTTATCAAATACCGTAAAAAAATAAATAAATAAATAAGAAAGCAAATTTTCAATACATTGTATTGCATATAATAATAGTTGGTGGCAAGTTATCAATTATCAGCACTTCGTCGCATCGTTTCCAAAAAATATAAATATAAAAGGTTCTGCATGCAAAGTATCAGCTCTTTACGATGAGTGGAACATAAGATATTTTTAGCGTCAAAAACGCGACAAATATATAACTCGCATGTGAACTTAAATAAAAATGGCTTTAAAAATCCTTCAGTGGAAAAACAGACAGGAATTATGGCCAAGCTAAATCGTCAAGGCAACATATCTGTGATCATGAGCTTTGTATAAAGTTAATTTAATTGCATTGGAATATATCCAGACCGAAATACAACCAATGGAAATGTGTATCCCCAAAACTTTCTTTGCAGACACATTACCCGGCGGCAGAAAATAAGGTAGACCAAAGACACACTTTAGAATAGATGGATTAAAATGGTAATGCTGCATCATCAGTGTGGAACTTGATGGAAAGGATAAGCCAAGTGCCAGTGTGACAAGATCTTCTCCCACTCTGCAGACATGGCCAAACCATCTTAGTTGGGACTGTTCTACTTGGATCTGCAGGGGCTGGGTATTGTGTCCTTACCGTTTCGTCTGGTTGCGGGCCATGTCTCTTCTTGTTACTTCAACCACCTTTCTCAGATACCTCATTTATGAGGTTAGGATCTGGCTTTTGTGGGTTGTAGGCATTGCCTATGACTCGCATCCATATGTCAAGACTGAGACATTGGTAGAGCTGTTTACAGCCATCTTCGTCCTCTTGCCAATCTCTCTTTTCCTGACCAATCCTCGATTTGCTGCCTGAAAAAGTCTCACAGCTGCTGCTCTTCGAGTTGCTAACTGTTCTTTGATGCCCCCCTTCCAGTCTATGATAGCTCCAAGGTATTTAAAGTGGTTGATCTGTTCCAGGACATGATGTCCCAGCATAATATGATGCCCTTTTCGTTCTCTTGAGATCACCGTGGTTTTTGTTTTGGAGCTGTTGATAACCATCCTTCTCTCCTCCAGCTCTTTCTTCCAGACTTGCAGGTTGGATTGAAGATGTGCCTCTGATTTAGCAATCAGGGCAACAACGTCGGCAAATGCTAGCTCTGAAATACAGACCTGTCTCCCTTTCCAGTACCCCACTGAATACTTTTTGATTATTTCCTTACATGCTTTGATGACATCGACTATGGGGAGTATGAAGAGAACATGTAACAGAATATCACCCTGTCTTACACCAGTGGTGGCCCTGAACTCTTCTGACTTATGGTTTCCCGTCCTTACATACTTTCTGAAAGTCTTGTAGAAGGTCTGTTATAGTATGGATCAGATGTGCTGGAATATTCTTCCTTACCAAGCAGTCCCAAAGTATGCTCCAGGGAACCTTGTCAAACGCTTTCTCCAGGTCCTTCTTCTTCTTCCTCGTTCGTCCTGAAAAGGACGTTGGTTGCGTTGTGTCTGTTTACGCCGGAGCTGTGATATCTGCGCCTTTCGGCCGACACATCCGACTTCAGCAAGGCATTTTTTGGGACCGGGTTTGCCTTCCCTCTTCAATCCCTACTCTCTCAGCCAGACTGCAGTGATGCAGCCTGTTTCCAGGACCACCACGTGGAGGTGTAGTAGGGTCTTGTTCAGCTCTGGTTCGCTGACCTTGATGCAAGCAGTCAAGCTATGGGTCGCTGACTGCATTCTCTATTGCTGCATCTTTGGGTCCCTTCTCTAGGTCCAAGAAACAAAGATACATTTCACCTTTATACTTAAGGGCTTTTTCACTAAGCTGCCCGAGTGTGAAAATAAGGTCCTGAGTACTTCGGTTTGCTCGGAAGCCACACTGGACCTTATCAATTTGTGGCTCAGTTAGACGTCTGAGTATCTGCTCCAGTATTCTAGAGTAAATTTTACCATGGACACTAATCAGGGATTTGCCTCTATGATTACTGCATTGTCGATTTGTCTCCCTTTTTGAAAATGGGTATTATTATGGCTATATCCCAATCCTTTGGTATGGACTTGTGGCGTCAGGCTGCCTGTAGGACCTACGGGAATTATAGGTCACCATGTACTTAACCACTTCTTGTGTTATACCTTCATCTCCTGCTGCTTTGCGCACCTTGATTTTCTCCAGTGCTGCCATCTTGATGCCATCTTCATCACCATTGGTTTCCTCTTCTGTGATAGGGGTTATCATTTCTGAAGCTTGACCTTACTCGCCGCCAAGGAGCTCTGAGAAATAGTCTTTCCATCTTTCCATTACTTCCTTTGTGATAGTAAGCAATTTGTCTTGTTTGTCTTTTATAAATTTAAAAGTGCACTGTTTTTCCTTCATCGTGTTCTTAAGGGTTTTGTAGAATAATATCTGGTTTTCTTGAGCATCTTTTTCTAGCTTTTCTCCAAATTCTTCCCAGGACTTTTCTGTTGTTGCTGCTAGCACTTTATTCTTTGCTTCTGTTCTGAATGTCACATATTCTCTATATTTTTCTGTTTTTCCTGCTGTGTTTTTAGCTTCTAAGTATTGTTTCCATGCTTGTTTCTTTTCTCTTATTCTCTCTTTAACTTCATCTGTCCACCTAGGTGTTTCTTTTCTTCCCAAGTCGAACTTCACCACATGCTTCTGCTGTAGCTGTTTTTATGAATTTTTAAATTTAAACCAGAGAGTTTATAGGTCATCTAATCATTCTTCAAGACTTCTCACTGCTGTCACAATAAGTCCATGATACCTGGTCTTAACGTCTGGCTCTCTTAGCTTGTAGGTCTTAATCCTCGTCTCTGCTTCTTGATTATTTATTTTCTTGCGTGATGATGAGCAATTCCTATGTTGAGCAACTCTTGTAATTGTTCTTTCAATTGTCAGCAGGTACTGATCACTTCGAATCGCTGGCCCTCTCCAGACTCTAGATCCCGCACACACTTGAATGAGCGCTTCCTAACAATGGCTGATTTTTCATTGTTGGTTCATATCTAGTGTTTGAATAATTGTGCTTTTGGTAGAACTTTGTGTTCGTAATAACAAGGCTTTGCACAGTGCAGAATCTAAGAAGTCGCTTTCCATTGTCATTCAGTGCATCTTCTCCATATCTTCCGATAACTCCACCCCATCTAGCATGGTCGTTTCCAACTCTGGCATTGAAATCTCCGAGCATGATAATTTCATCCAGGCAGTCGCCCACTGTCCTTTGAAGCAGCTGAAAGGAGTCTTCTTTGACATGTGCTCGAGCATCTACGTTTGGCCCAAACACAATAACAAGGTTGACTATGGCTTCTCCTTTTTTCAGATTTAGCACCATAATGTGCTCCGAGACAAAGCTCCATCCTTTGATGTTATTTGTTTGGCTTTAGCCACAATACAACCCACACCCACTTTAGCTCTTGTGGGAACTCCAGTGTAGAGCAGCATGTCCCCATTGAGGTGCACAACTCCTTGCCCTTTTTTCTTAGTTTTCGATAGAGCCAGGATTTCTAATTTTGTTTTCCTCATCTCCTCCACTAGCCCCTTCTCTTAATACTTCTACAATTCCATGTTCCGTAAATCGTCGTCAGTAATTCCAGCCAGTTCGTCGCCTTTAATCTTCTTCTTCTTCTTCCATCCTTAGCCACCAACCGGCAAAGCAGTATGTGGCCAGTACGCCTAGTGGCGTCTTAGGGCAACAACAAATTGATCAATCTATCGCTGTTTCCACCACGCCTAGTGGCGTCTTTGTGGGACAAAAACAGACCAAACAATCTATCATTGTTTCCGTAATCAGATTGGTTGGCAAGCAGGTGATCAGCCCACTGTGCGAAGTTTTTACGGGATGGGGGTAAACATCCCCATGCCCATACCCTCCTTAGTCGCTTTTTACGACATGCGTGGTAGGGTGCAGTGTTACTATTCTTTGCTCCCCTTTCGGGCCCCGGTAACACACGGGTGCGTCGCCTTTAAGATCAGCCCGATTTTGTCTCCGTTGGTTCCTGTAATCGTATTTTAAGGTAAACAGGTGATTGGGCTGTTGTGCCTTTGCAAGGTGGAGGGGCTCGCTCCTTACGGCCTACGTGCAGACTACCCTCCTCCTTTTTCAGCTGGGCTTGGGAAAAGTACAATTTTTAATTAAAATATCATAAACAAAATCAAAATACACCAACTTAGATTGTGTTCTGACAAATGATTATTACATATTTAGATTCAGGTGATTATAAATTATCAGAAAATGACTGATCCCAAGGTTCAGTTTTGTTATTTTTTTGGGACCTAAAATGCACTCCCACTCTAAACCCCCCCCCCCCCCCCCACTTCCCCCTTAAACCGACACAAAATGCCCATAACAGGACGTACTTAAAGTATATGGCACCAGGGGTGGATTCTACCTTTGGCACCCCCCCCCCCAATCCCCACCATTAAAGAAACACATTTGCAAGTATATTTTTAACATTAAGTACTAGTACAATAGTGTCTGACGGAACCTTACTACTGGCTATCACCCTGGTGGCCTCTCACCACCCCTTCAATAGCATCCCTTATAGTACGCCACTGACTAAGGATATAATTATAGGCCAATTTAGATGGTTATGCCCATGATCCCTTCATTACTTCTCAGCTTCTCGTGGAGCACAGTTCTTCTATAAATACATGACACGCCCTCTAGTCCTGTGTGATCCCTTCAAGGACTTTACGCGTCTTCTTTACCGTGTCGATCTGTCTGTGTGTAATTTCTTTCACCATGTGCTGTTTTAGCATTCTGTTCTCTCTCTCTCTCTCTCTCTCTCTCTCTCTCTCTCTCTCTCTCTCTGTCTGTCTGTCTGTCTCACTGGACCTTGATTTAATTAGAACACGAAGAAGTGAAGACTAACAAAGAAAGATGTAATATTCAACAATTATATCTCGGTTAATGATCTTCAAAAGCATCATCCAACCCAACCTGTTCTGTATGTTGTTCTTTATTTTTTCAAAGCTAAGTTGGCAACACGAGAGCAAGGTCCTCAAATCGGTTAAATCGGCCTTTGACCGGCCCTGTCCATGCCCCACCCTCTTCAGTCAGCTTATACGACATGCCTAGTAGGTTACAGTAGTAATATACTATTCGTTGCACGTGTTCCTGCATCAACGGTTTCAATACCGTAAATAAAGTCCTTAGTGATTTCAAACCCCCAAAAAATGTTATTTTTTATATCATTTTTCAAATTGCTCGAAATTGATGAATTAATGAAATTCGATTAATCGATTAAGATATTTTTAATCGATCCTAAATTAAATACACTTTGAACAACTGATGCACTTTTCGTACCTTCAATTGCAAATCTGCTTTCTTCTATATTTCTTTACAAACAAAGTTCCATAACCGTTATCGGTGGTATCTTCATGTTCTATATACTACATTTAACTCCCCTGCTGAAGTATATGGTACGAGACTTTCCTCACGTTTTCACAATATTTTTAAAAATGTGAAGGAAACCTGTGGCCAATGAATAATAAATAAAGGAATACGGGGGTCGGAGTGGCTAAGAAGTATGGCGTCCGGCTCTAATTCTAAAGGCACCGGGTTCGCTCCCAGTACCGGAAATATAATTGATGGAATTTGTTTCAGAACCAGTGATTACTAATGATGTTATAATCCCCCCTCCCGATCTCCTAGGTAGTGAGATCGGATGCCTAGACTTCTTGGATACGGGCGAAAAAAATAGGAAGTCCCGTTGCGCACATTAAAAATCCCTCGGCTATTGGAAGTCGTAAAGAATAGGCCATACGGCCGCTGACCTGGCAAAATTTAAAAATTAGGAAAATATTTATAGAGTGCTTGATTCCTTTTGTTGCGGACTTTCCTCTGTTTGAATGGGTTAATTTTGTATTACGTTTCTTGCAATTATTTGATCATCTGTTCTGCTTTACACCCGGCATCGATTTGTGTTACAACCATGGATTCGTTTAGTAATTCTTTAAGGTGGTTGCATCTAAACGTTCATTCAATAAATTTCTTATATATGTATCTGACCGTGTTGTCTTGTTTCATTCTATATTACCAGTTTGACAGAGTATGTATTCAGTTGAAGGTCAACGGTCTTTATTCATAAAATAATCATATCTGGAACTTCGAATACCTTCAGTGAATAAGACCAGTGTTTGACGACTTATAATACTTTAATAATTATTCATTCTTCCATCATGAAGCAAAGACAAATGTGTATTTCACATTCAAGGACACTTGGTGCATCACAGCGTAGAGTCTACAATTTTCAGAAAATGCACGTCTATTACTTTATCGTTTTAATTAACTAACATTATCTTCCAACCAATTGCTTGGCATAATAAATATCTTCACGCAGTATTAATATATTTCTGCTTACAGTTCCTTTAGGGTCTCTGCCCAATATACGAGATATATCTCACAACTCTGTCTATATTATATTTGGCATTACTCGCCAGGCTCTAACAGCCGCTACACATTATCGTGTTTCACGAATATCGCGTTTTGATTACCACCGTCTTACATAAATCCTGGACTCACTGGTCCTTACATATTATTATTCCATAAGCTTTTGAAAGCACTGTGTTGACGGTTATGTTGATGGCTATTCAAGCGTACACTTATATCATTTAGTGGTCTAACCACACAAATCCTGAAACACTGTTATCTGCCAGAAGGCTACACAAAGACTCCTCGTAACTAAGTCTAACACGTCATACATCGCCACACTATTTCATTTTATTTATTAGGAGTGTTACATGGTGCGACCATTTGAATCAAGTTCAAACCAAAATGCTCGCTGACCATGCAATAATCATCAACACCTGTATACACGCATTGGGGTCCTGGCCGGTGCCACGGAGTTCGTGCACTGTGCTGAGATGTTCCTTGTGTGATTTAAGTAAGGAGATCGGAATACTTATCGAGTTGTCCGTGTGCAATGATGATGGTCTTTAAAACCAACACCAGATCGTATAAATAAATATAGGTAAATAACAAGCCCTCGTTAGACACCGTTATACAGATTAAGAGAACACCAGACAACAGACAAGAAACAAGTCCGACCAGTGACTGTATTTGATCTTTTTTTATTTACTTACCACTCACAGGGCTCAGGTTTGTTTATCCGTGTGTCTACTCATCCGTGACTTAAACCAACCACGCTACCCTGTGTTATTCATCCTCTCTACGCTTTAAGAGACACAAGTATTTCATGCTTTCTTTGGTTTATACTTGCTGATTGAAAAGTTATATTAGTGATTCTTCTGCTTCTTCGCCACTCACCCTCAGATGCTGGCTTGAATATGTTCAAAGAATGCTGTGGTCAGCCCAAGGCTGTTGACATTTCCGTAGTTTTTTTCAGGTGACGGCCATATGTGATTTCTTTGTTCCTCATATGTTTGGCATCTCTGAAGTAGATGTTCAGCAATCATTGTGTCGGTACCATAGTTACACTCATCAGTAGTTCCTATCTTCAGCTTGTTGAATAGCTGGTATCTAAATCTGTTCATTTCTGCTATTAGTGATTGAGTCTATGAATGTCTGAGTCGTTCACGAGTCCTATATTCCGTAGTTGTTATAGTATCGTGACAAATTACCATGGTCAATGAAGCACTTTTTATTCAGGTGCTAAAATGGCTGTGTGTCCTTTCACGATTTACTTTCGCAGCAAGGCGATAGCGCCGTTTGGATGGTCCATGGTTCTATTCCCAGTAAGCCTATAACTAATGTTTCTTTTCTGTTGTCTGGTGCCCTAATTCTTTCTGTTCAAAGAGTGCTCGCTATTTACCTGTGTTTATTTATTCATGTATCGTTTTCACAATACTATACTGTACGTGGTGAATGAAAAGTCACACCCCGTTTATAATTATTATTTCATCACTCCTGTCAAATTAATCTTCTTCTTCTTCTTCGTACACTCTCAGACGTCCACTTGAATGTTCTCAAAGAAAGCAGTTGTCAGTTTGAGGCTATTTGAATCCCCGTAAAACTTTTCCACGAGAGGAGCTGGCGTCGGCCATATGCACTTTCTCTGTACCACATATAAGGGGCAACTTTGAAGCAGATGTTCAGCAGTCATTTTATCAGTGCCACAGTTACACTGATCAGTTTATCTGTAAAAAGACAAACGTCAAAATAAAGACAATTAACTGCCAGTTTATTACATAGAATGCAATTGACATATTAACGATACAATGTCACAAAATAGAAACAGTAAGAACAACCAAATATTTAGGCATACTTTAGACCAACAACTAAACTGGAAAAAACATATAGACAAGCTGGTTGAGAGCTGCAGAGGACTCACAAATATGATGATACCTAAAAGGCAGTGGGTGGGGAACAAGCATCAAGTCACTTCTTGTCACACTTGAATATTTTCAAAAAAAGCAGTGGCTATCTTCAGGCTATTTGCATCTCTAAATAGTTTTTTTTCCGACAATGGGAACTGGTGACGGCCATATGTGCTTTCTGTGTTCCTCGTATGTTGCGCATTTTTGAAGCAGATATTAAACACTTTCGGTATCTACATCCGTCACAGTACTCTTTGTATATGGCGTAATAAGACTTCTAATTCTTCTGTTCTACAGGTCATTTGTAAGGGGGAAAATGGACTTTGCAAACATAATATATGACTCTGCATCTCACAGCAATAAGAAAAAAAAGGACAACATACATGTACAATAGCTGGAGCCCTCAAGATCAACCACTTGAAGCACTAGAGGTAGCACTAGGAATAATACCCCTCAAGCTAAGAAGAAAAGAACTTGGACTGAATTACATGGGCAAAGTCCTAATAGACAAAAACCACCCAGCCCATGCAATGTTTGTGAAGAATCTCCCAACGACATAGGATACCCCACTTGATCCCACACGATACCCAATAGGATGGAAGTGCATAGAGAAAATAGAAGAATACAATACTATAACAAATGCAATAAAATGTTGTAGTAAATACACACAGTGATTCCTCCTTGGGAGCTCAAGAAACCAAACATTGCAGAATCAATAATAAAAAAAGGCAGAAAAAAACCATATAAAAGTCGGCGTCTGTGGCCTAATGGATATGAAGACAGTTTCATAATCCAGATATACCAGGTTCGAAACCTGCTGCAGGCGGTTTGGTAGCAGATCGCTTTGTGTGGATTTTTAACAATGGTATAAGCGCCGTACCGTTCAGAAAGCAATGGCAAATTACTGAACGTAAAAATTGCCTAGAAAAATCACAAACAGCCAATAAACGCTGGGGTTGATTGCCACATCCTGTAAAGGATAAGCAACTAACTAACCAGAGAATACATAGAACAGGTAACTAATGGTAGCTTAAAAGTATTAACTAATGGATCAAAAATAGAAAATAAAGAACTTGGAATAGGAATACACATTCCAGCCTGGAAGCTGAAGAAAAGTTTTAGTTTAACTGAAAACGCATCGATGTTCACAGCAGAAATTACAGCCTGGAAGAGCCAACACACACACACACACACAAAAAAAACCAATGTAATACGATATATAGAATGATGAACGATATAAACCCTAACTATAACTCATATGGGGTTGAACCGGGTATTCTGTGCACACGAAAAACATGAGTTTTCAAGTGCATGATTCAAAAACCAAAACGTTACAATTCTACATATTATCCAGTCTCTTCAACACATGATTGTATAGTGTGTATCAATTCTTGCTGTCTCTTGTGACGTCAGTTTATTGGTCATTATAAATGTTATGTTTGTTTCAGGGAATACAAAAGAAAATAAATGAAACTTTTTTTTCCAAAATGGCAGTTACTGCTCCTAGTTAAAAAAAAAATTGTTTCAAGTATATCTAATGGATACACGGAATTACTACTTAGTCGTTCTTCTTTTATACCGGTGTGTAGAAATTTGCCAGAGAGAGCGTCATACTGTCCTAACAGCTGTCTCCCTCCTGGCCTTGTTCCAGCTAGTCCTCGGTCCTTCAGAGATTATCTAGTATTGTCCTTTCTGCGAACGCTGGATCGTTCTTGGGTCTGGATCCCTGGCTCTTGGTTTTCCATATTTGTCGTGGTAGCTATCACATAATTATTTTGGGTCGATTTCTGCTTCACTACGTGGTAGCCGATCTTCTGCCATTCTGCAGACATGTCCAAACCATCTTAGTTGGGACGTTTCTACTTGGGTCTGCAGCGGGTGGCATTTTAGGCCTTGACGTATCGTCTGGTTGCGGACCATGTCTCTTCTTGTTACTTCAACCACCTTCCTCAGATACCTCATTTCTGAGGTTTGGATCTGGCTTTTGTGGGTTGTAGTCATTGCCCATGACTCGCATCCATATGTCAAGACTGGGACATAGGTGGAGCGATATACAGCCATCTTCGTTTTCTTACTAACCTCTTTCTTGCTGAGGAATCCTCGATTTATGGCCTGAAAAAGTCTCCCAGCTGCTGTTTTCGAATGGCCAACTCTTCTTTGATGCCTCCCTTTCGGTCTATAATAGCTCCGAGATATTTAAAGTGGTCGACCTGAGTAGTAGAGAATGCGCAAAACAGGTAGTATTCAGGCGGCGCTCCAGGCGGCGCGTGACTTTTATATAGCAAAAACGCCAGGCGGCGCGTGACTTTTATATAAGCGCATTCAGGCGGCGCAAGATGGCGGACCTGAGCTAACAAGGGGAGGTTATATGGGGCAAGATGGCGGACTTGAGATAACAAGGGGGAGATAAGTAGGTTGTTGTATTGCATGCCTTTTTATATAAGCGCAATCTGCAGGTGCGCTGCAGGGGCAAGATGGCGGACTTGAGATAACAAGAAGAGGAGGGGCAAGATATTTAGATAACAAGAAGAGGGGTATATTTTTTTATATAAGGAAAATGTGGCAAAATGGCGGACTTGAGATAACAAGGTGTATATTTTTATATAAGGAAAATGTAGCAAGATGGCGGTTTTTATATATAGTATTATTGTTGTTTTTAGTATAGCCAACTTAGGTAGTGGCTGTGTTAGACAAACAAGAAGCCGTTGAGACTTTGAGATAATAGTTAGACGATATTTATATATATACATTTAGACATACAACAGTTATACAAACATTTAGACAAACAGTTAGATATACATTTAGACATACAAACAGTTATATTTAGACATAGACAAACAATTAGACGAAATATTTAGACATACAATTAGACGATATAGGTAACAAAAAGTGGTTTAGTTAATATAGGTTTTATTTTATATTCAATAGTGTTTTTTTGTATTATCAAACAGGAGTATGGTAATATATATAGTATTTTTTACAAAATGTACATTATGCAGTAATTTTTTATCAAATGAATATACAATTATATATGAAAGACAGTATTTTAAAAATTATCAAACATTGATATTTTCACATATGAATGTACAATAATACATATTTATATAGGCAGATGTTACATTATTTACATTATCACAGATTTTTTATACAATAAAAATATCACAGTTGCAGGCCAGACCTTGAGGGGGGTTGTCACATTGTCGTCACGTCGTAAGAAATAGTTTATGTGTATATACCTGTAGGTATCTGCGTGTACATAGTGGAAGAGACAGTTTAGATGTTGAGGGGTGAGGTGGTGACGTTGTCGGGATGTACCTGTCGTTTTATGTAAAAGTAAGATAGGGCGTTGCGGTGTTGTTCGTATGTGTAGATGGAGGAATTGTGTGCTCTGAACCCGATATTTTTCCCACCCTGTGCCTGTTGTGTGTTGAGGACGTCTAAGAAAGTGTGTTTGTCTACTTTGTTGTGGTGTTTGTTCAAGCCTTTGGTGGTGGTTTTGTCGTAGTCGCCAAAACAGTGATATGTCTTGCTACAGAGGGAAACCATCCCTCTGCCTTCGTATTCTAATTTAAAAAGGCCCGGTGTCCGTTTGTCGAATAAGGTTTGTTCGCGGCATTTTTGACAAAGGGCGCGCGTTTTACCCTCGGTAGCGACGAAAACGGGTCTATGGTCGGGGCATACTTCGGCGGGGAACCACTGCTGGTAGGAGCTATAAAATTCTCGTCGCATAGCGGGCTTAACAACGTCCGCTAAGTTGTCTGAACTAAGGGCCAAATAAAGACTGTCGGTGTCCGTCTCGCACAACTGAAAGTCTGACCTATCTACACATTTATCTAAACAGTCGTAGTAAAATTCTAACATGCGTAATTTCGCGTATTGGTAGACGAAAAATCCTATCTGAACGGGGAGGTCCCAACATATAGTCTGTTTAAGTTTTTCTACTTCGAATATGTCGTCCGTCACTAACGTCATTTTCCTAAATCGTGGTGAGTTTATTTGGTCAGAGGTACCCTCTCCCATCGTGTACGAGACATCCACATGCTTCGTCTTATTGGTTAATGTCTTGCCGTAGGCCGCGTTACCTAGCAGTTTCATGGTCTCGCTGGTTATGGCGTAGGCAGGATCAGTATCACCCTGTCGACGCGCGTTCGAAACAGTGTCCCCAAACTGCTTGAAACACGTCACGGGTGTATATTCAAGCACCTGGTAGATACAGGTGACTTCTAATCCTTTGGTTAGGTACCAGCGAAGCAGAGGTGTCGTCAACAGAATTTTCTTGCCCACATAACTCCCGATCAACGTTCGTCTGGGGGTAGTCAGGAGTTTATGTTTTTCGGCGTATTCCCGCATGAAAGGCCCAATATCTTCCCGCGTGACGTCAACATTTTTGAAAATGGGCGTCATTTCAGAGAAATGTTCTTTTAAAGAGTCGGGGACATGGATGTCACACTCGACTAGCCCAAACAAGGTCTCGTCCAGCACCGAGGCGAGAATATTTTCTTTTGTCAGGGGGTACCGACATTTGGTGTAAGACGGTTTCTGGGTAGGGAAGGTGGCGTTGAGAAAACGACGGATTGATGGATCGGTTTTCTTCAATGCCTGCCACTCGCATTCCCACATTTCGACAACGGTAACGTCGCAATCGTCCCGTAAATAAGAACTTGTTTCCACCGTCTTTGCGTACAACTCAGCCAATGGTTTGTTGTTGACTGGGTTAACGTCACGACCGGCGGTTAGTGGGCAGTTAGGGTGGCCGTGGAATAGGCACCCATGGAACTGGTAGGCGGTTTGAGAGTATCTGTCCCAACCGTCTACCCTAACGCATATATCACCCAACGCATTCTCACGTCCGTTAAACTGGGTTTTTAAGGTCACTTTTTTTTGGTGGGAGACCCAAGCCAAATAGTCGCGGCACTGCATGGTATATTTGTGGAGTTTGTGGTGCTTGAAACCAACATCCTTGTACCAATTGAAACCTAACACGGGTAGCTGCCCCAAATAACCCTCTAATCTAGCAAGGAGCTCGTATGAATTACCGATCGTCTCTAAAGCCGCGAGTTGTGTGCAAACACCGTCAAAATACGCACGCAGAATCTCGTAAGAGGCCGCGGCAATTTTGAGCAGATGGTCAGCCATCCTACTGACCAAGTCTTGCGGGTCACCCGTTGTGATAAAACACACGGGTTCCTCAAAACCGGGGACGTTAGAAGCCACCGAGCAAGACAGGAGGACGTGTTTGGCTGTGTAGGTAGTGGCATTACCACTTGACTCTAGAGTGTTCTCGAAAAAACACTCATAGTCAAATGTGGCTCTATAAGGGAAGACAAATTTTGTGTCCACGTCTATGCCCTCCTACTCGATTAATTCCCAAATGGTCTCTGGGGGATTATACACACCACCTCTAAATGTTTCTCTTCGCTTAGAGCCGGTACAGCGCTTTTCATGGCGCACCATATCCCTATAAATCTTCCACAACTTACCGCAATCGGGACACGAAAAAGAGTTACTGGCCCTATCGATATCTACAATGTACATAAAATGGTTCTTAAACATTAACAGACGCAGCGTATCTGGAAAAGTGTAACTACCTCTAAGTTTGGGGGTCAGGTTTTCCTCATCATCAAACTCAAAAATGTCAATATTTACGTTAAAACATGTCTCTAATTGGGGCATATCGATTAAACTAACCCCGGGGAAATCGATGAGGGACCTAAGTCCCTGTTGTGTTTGCCACTGCTCGACTAATCGGCGCGTCGATTTTCTAACATCTTTAACGGCACCACCCCTAAAAACGGCTAGACACCTAAAAAAGCAAAAGTTATCACTGTATGGTTTGGAGTTTGAGTCGTGTTGTAATGTATGGATGTGGTGATTGTCCGTGATGAAAGAGGGAATGTCTTGTATGCAGCAGCCAATGGAGAAGTCTTGTATATGGTACAGATAGAAAGAAGTCGCTGGGATGGCTTCGACAAAATATTTTGTGTTTGGTCTATTTAACTGTGCTTGTGTGACAATATCGCTATCGTGTAATTGTGAGAGAAAAGCTTTGAAATCTGTAATGTTGTTGACTAGGTGAGGTTGATCTAAGACGACTGTGTTGTTATGGGATGCGTGAAAAAAATCTTAATTCATTTGTTTCTCTGTGCCTCAAGATGATGTGGAAACTGTAGTTTATTTTGAATCTTTTTGTTTGTTGTTTGAATACAGGGAGCAAGAGACGGTCCCAGTCCATATTTTCTGTTGGTCTGTTGAAGAAAGTGAATGTTGACAGATGTTTATGGGTGTTGGAGTGTGTTTTAATAGCTTGCCAGTTGTCAGTGTAGACTTGTTTTATGTCAGCCTGTAAGTCTTCTAAAGAGTCTTCTTCTGACGACAAGCGGGTTTTTTTTAATATGGGTTTGAATGCTGTTCATGGGGCGTTTTTTGGTATGGCCTGTTTTTGGTGGGTGGGATGGGGTGGGGCTTGAAGTGGGTCCTGTATGTGGGGTGGTAGTTGTTGCTGTTCTCGTCGATGGTGTGCTCCCTGCTGCAGCAGATGATGTCTGTTGGTGCCCCGATCTCGATGTTGATGATAAGTCTGTGGTGGTCCCTGCGGGTAATGTTTGTGGGTGCGCCGAGTCTGTTGTTGTTGTGGGGAATGTATCGGCACCTGGCGGGGCACCTGATGTTGATGCTGTGGGATATGAAGTCGAAAGTTGGTTAGGGGTGGGGTGTTGGTGGTTTCTGTGGGTTCGTAGATTATCACCCCGGGTGAATTTTTTGTCACAAATGTCACAAGAAAACAGAGGGGTTGAGTGAACTGTCTTTATGTGTCGTGTTAACATGTCAAGGCGGGTAAATGTTTTGTTGCAGCGGGGACACAAATTGTTCTTCACCAGTGCAGTGGTGGTCCCCAGTGAGTTGTCTATAGCGCCCGCCGGTGCAGTGGTGGTTCCCACTGAGTTGTCTATAGCGGCCCCCGGTGCAGTGGTGGTTCCCAGTGGGGAGTCTATAGCGGCCCATGGTGCAGTGGCTTCAATTGTGGAGGATCTCGGGGCCGCTGGGCCATGAACACTCTCAATGTGTTGTTGGAGGGCCTCAGGTCCTGCAAAGACTTGAGGACACACACGACAGGGATGATTCTTGTCTGTATGGACTGTCCGCATATGTCTCGTGAGATCGCGGGATCGAGTAAAAGATTTGCTGCATTGGCCACAAACATTTTGGATTGCTGACATTTCTGAGAAAACGAATACACAGACATAGCTTTTTGTTTAAATATTTAATACAAAATACGAATACACAAACAACTAAAACCTTTTTATAATGTTATTAAACAGATTTATTTTAACATCTTAACACAGAGTACCGAATACAAACAATCAACTAAAACTTTTTATAATTTTATTAATTATTTTAACATCTTAACACACGAAAAAACAGATATTTTTAAAGATATTTATGGTATCCTAACGAAAATTAGTTGTCTTTTTTGTTTTGTAACTAAGAAGTAAATTTAGCAAAGAAAATAGAAATAAAACGGACATATCTTTTTGTTTAAATATTTAATACAATACACAAACAACTAAAACCTTTTTATAATGTTATTAAATATTTTTACACCCTAACACACGAAAAAACAGATATTTTTAAAGTTATTTATGGTCTCCTGACAAAACATACGAATGAAACAGAATAACTTACTTTTAGTTGTCTTGTTTTCGGAATTTCTTGGTCTCAACGTCTGATTTTTTTTCTTCAAAAAGACTGATCCGATCTGAGCGGTGGCTGGTTACAGAATGAGATATCTAAATCATTTCTTCCTTATATCAAAAGATTTTGAGACAAACACTAGTGTGAATACAGAAAGATTCGCTTGTGTATTCATCTGCGCGCCAGGTTTTCGGGGCGATTCGGTTCGAACGTCCGTGGTACGTTCGCTGTTTAATTACGGGACATCTGTTATTATCCACCTGTTGTTGGTGGTAAACAGTTGTCTGTAAATTATCACGTCCCGTTAAGAAATAACTCACCAATGTTTAATTACTGTGCAGGTGTTATGAAAAAAGAGTTTATCGGATGGTAATAAGATACCTAAACAAGCAGTCCTGTCGGTCATTCGTCTTTCGTTTGGACACGGACAATTATTGATGAATATCGACAATTCGTTTACACAGACACAGCTGTTTATAACTTGAATCGAGTTGTACCATTAGCAAACATTTGTGACACGTTCCAGCATAAAGCCAGTTATCATTTATTTGTTTAGTGCGCAGATGTCTTGTTGCCGAGAAAGACAGAATGTCACGAACATTTTTTTGTTACCATTTTATTAAATGTTTTCAAATCACTAGAATACGTCCCTCTGTATATAAAAATATAAGTGTTTTCATTATGCGTGTGTTGAATATAAAAATATATCCAGAACAAGATACAAATGCTATCTTTAAAAAAGCAAGCTTTAAAATATATGATAACTAAAAAGAAAATGTACAGAGAAAGATAGAGAGCGATAGAGAGAGAGACAGAGAGAGACAGAGAGCGAGAGACACAGAGAGAGATAGAGTGATAGAGAGAGAGAGAGACAGAGAGAGAGAGAGAGAGAGAGAGAGAGAGAGAGAGAAAGCGAGAGAAAGACAGAGAGAGAAAGAGAGAGAGACAGAGAGAGACAGAGAGCGAGAGAGAGACAGAGAGACAGCGAGAGAGATAGAGAGAGACAGAGAGAGAGACAGAGAGAGAGAAAGAGAGAGAGAGACAGAGAGAGAGAGACATTTTTAGACTAAAACATATACATTAAAGGAGAGAAAGATGATATATAAGAAAACAAAAAAGAGATATTTACGCTAACTTTTAACACACGAATGTGTTTAAAAGTGTATGTTTTACACAGGGGTTGTCACTTTTTTTTTATTTTTTTATTCTTGGTTCTCAATACATGTTGGTTGAGTTCTTACATTTTTTACACCAAAGGTTCTCAAATTCTTGATCAGTGGTTCTTACGATGAAAAGGGATTCTTATAATTTTTACTCCAAAGGTTCTCAAATTCTTGACCAGTGGTTCTCACGTTTTTTTATTCCCACAATGTTCTCACGTTTTTATTCTCACAATGTGTAGGGTTTTAGATATAAAATAACTGGTTGTAAGTGAAAGTTATCATTCTTATCAATGGACCCAAGGTTTGTACATCCTTTTACAGCGTTAATTTCAGGGCCGACTGGATCTGGAAAGACTGTATTTGTCCAGCGTTTCCTGACACATATCAAAGATATGGTAACAGCTATCCCAGATGAGATTATTTGGTGTTACTCCAAATGGCAACCTCTATACAAGTCACTGACTGGAGTTCAGTTTATTGAAGGACTCCCCAATATTGAGCAGTGGACAGGTGATAAGAGACGGTTGGTGATTATCGATGACCTCATGAACGAAACAGACGAACGTGTAACTAGTTTATTTACAAAAAAGTCTCATCATAAAAATATAAGCGTATTTTATCTCGTGCAAAATTTATTTGGCAAGAACAAAGAACACAGAACCATTAGTTTGAATTCTCATTACATTGTGCTTTTCAAAAATCCACGCGATGGATCTCAGATTGTTAATCTAGCCAAACAGATGTACCCAGGTCAAACTGGATATGTTCAGGATAGTTTTAAGGACGCAACCTCGTTTGCACACGGCTATTTGCTAATTGACCTCCGGCAAGACACACCAGATAATCTAAAAAAAACAGGCTTCGTACAAAACAGCATATTGTTTACGTACCCAAGTAACGAAATGGGAGAAAAAGTAAAAAAACATGCTGATATGTTAAAATTTCTAGGTACAGCCAAACCACCAGTCATCAAGGCTGTTATGAAAACAGCATCACCCGAGCTGGTAGGAACCCTCTGTGAATGTTGTCACAATGTTTTAAAAGGTAACGTTACACTAACTTCCAATCAGAAGAGACGTATGTGTCGTTACAAAAACACCTTGAGAGCCCTTACCAAGAGGACATTATCACTCAAAAGACGAAAACAATTTTTACAAACTGGAGGTTTTTTAAGTGTGTTGTTAAAACCTTTACTAACTGTACTAAGAGGTTTTTTGTAAAATGGCTAAAAAAAATGATTTTGATGGATTCTCGTTTGTTAGAAAAACCTTATAGACCACCCGATGCTCTAAGAGATAACTTGGGAGAATTGGACACTCAAATGCAACTAGTCTTGGATCGACAAGATCTGCCAATCGGTGACAAGGCTAGACTCTATCAACAAACATTACAGCGTTATTTGACTCGACTAGAACAGTACAGACAGGTACCTCTAGGTCTCGTGGATATTAAGTCTCCAACACAAACCAGCGAACAACCCACTGTACTTAAAGAGGAGGTCGTGGACAAAACCCCTCAGTCCTTACCCGTCACACCCACTAATCGAAAAAAGGTGGCTAGTAAAGTGCGAGAATCATCGTCGTATTCGCTCAGAAGAAGGAAAAAGACACCAAAGTGGGAAGCATGGCCAAAGAAGTGATTTTAAAACGACATTACTACGATCCAAAACGCCCTGGAGCTTATGGCGGAGTCGCCGCCTTACAACGTGCAACCAAACTTAGTCGTAAGAAAATTGAAGAGTGGTTAGGTCATCAGGACACCTACACCCTACACAAGCCGGTGCGCAGAAAATTTAAACGACGCACTACCATTGCAGGTGGTATCGACCAACAGTTCCAGGCTGATTTAATTGACTTGCGTGGTTTAAAGAAATTCAACGATGGGTATTCGTATCTAGTAACGTGTATCGACGTGTTTAGTAAATTTGCTTGGGCTGTTCCTCTGAAAAACAAGACTGGGACAGCGTTAGTAGCAGCGGTAAAGACAATTTTTAACGGTCGCAAACCGATAAATTTTCAAACAGACAAAGGCAGTGAGTTTGTCAACAAAACATTCTTAAAGTTTCTTAAAGATGAGAAAGTTCATTTCTTCACTACGGAGAATGAAGACACCAAAGCAGCTATCGTCGAACGGTTTAATCGAACCCTCAAAGAAAAAACGTGGCGTTACTTTACCAAAACCAACAGTCTTCGATACGTCGACGTGATACAACAACTGGTCCACAACTACAACAATTCGTATCATCGGAGTATTAAGATGACGCCGGTGGAAGTTACCCCGAACAATCAAGAAGAAGTGTGGCGTACTTTGTATTCGACCCCTGAAGTCGGCGGTAGAAAAGTCTATTTTAAAGCTGGTGATCGCGTGCGGATGGCCCAAGCCAGACAAACTTTTAAAAAGGGGTATACGCCGGCTTGGACAGAAGAGTTGTTTACGATCAGTCGACTAAACCAAACAAGACCGGTTACGTACGTCCTTAAAGACGATTCGGGTGAGGAACTGAAAGGTTCTTTTTACCAAGAAGAGCTGCAACGAGTCGGTGACAAGATAGTTTATCGAATCGAGTCCATTTTGGAGGAACGGCGGGGTGTCAGGGGTATAAAAGAATATTTAGTCAAATGGTTCGGATATAACTCGTCATTCAACAGCTGGATTTCGTCCAAACAACTAGCGAGATATCGAGACTGATGGATATTGAAGAAGACGTGAGCACCCCAGTTTTGCGGCCACCCCTTCCCAAGACGGCGAGAACCTCGTTGTGGCCTTTTTTTGGGAAACTAGTCCCGCGACTAGAGATCGTTTTCATCTGTCAGATGATCGTTATATATGTCGTCATCGGTGTCTCGTTATTCAATCTGAGTCGGAGCAACGCAGAGGGACCAGACGGCAAGTTTTGGATCGCTTTAATGAGCAGTTGTCTGGGTTACATGTTACCTAACCCTAAGATAGGATGAGTTTTTACGTGACTTTACCCAGCAATGCCTCGATGAAAATATACCCAAACAATAACGCCGGTCACTTTTTCGTCAAATTGCCACAGACTATAGACTTGACTTCGCGTTACGAGGTCGGTTTGGTTGAGATTCAATTTCCCAAAAGTTATTTTAACGTGCTAGAGGATGATGTATGGCTACATTACTTTCCCAACAAAGAAGATGATTCTATACTACTCACGTTGCCCGCCGGTCTATACACGTCACCCGACACGCTGATCGACGAGTTGAATCGTTTGCTTTTAGTCACGGATGTGGATGAAAAAGCCCGAGTTAGATTCCATTTTAACAATAATAAGGCCACCTTGAATCTGTATGATCCGGAGGTTGAAGTTAGAATTAGCGGTTAGGTTTTCCTGCCTCCCTCGCCACAGACATCGACCCAATACTACGAGGCGAGACTGAAGTACAAATGGATAGCGACATGAAAAATGTATACGTGTACTGCGATCTCGTAGCGGCGAGACCGGTTGGAGATGCCTCTGTCCCTTTGTTACGGATTGTTCCTATTTTGGACAGGACTACCGCTTCTGTTTTCAGGATTTACGACAAACCACACTACGTACCCCTGAGCCGTTTTTCGTTTGACGCGGTGGAAATCCTTTTAACTAACGATCAGGGTAAGACTATCCCATTCACTAGCGGAGCTTTGGTGCTGACACTACACTTCCGAACTCACAGACGGTTTGATTTTGAATAGAAAAAAATAGTCAGACACGTACCCATCCGAGGAAACCCCAAGATGTATGAGGAGTTTTACTGCAACCAAGCTGGCCACGGGATGCCAGTGTTTATCGGCGGTAAAAGTCAAAGAGGACATGGTTTGGGTAGTTTTTTCGGCGGGCTCGGTCGCATGGTTCTCCCGTGGTTAAAAACCGGAGGCAAAGCTTTACTGAGAGAAGGGCTTGGGACCGGTCTACAGGTCGCGAGCGATGCGTTAGCCGGCAGAAATGTTGGCGAGGCATTTCGCGAACGAGCGAAAGAATCTGGTCAACGTTTATTACAGGGAGCCGTTGAACACCTCACCACTAACCAATCGGGTAGCGGACTTAGAAGGAAAAGAAAAACGAGAGCTGCCCCACCTGGCGAGCCGAAACGCATAAAACGCAGTAAACGAGCTCGACCTTCTCATTCTCGCCAGAAGAAGCGGCGGTACTCTGATATATTTGAATGATGGCGCTTATTCACCCCAACTCGTGCGAATGTCTTCACAGTGGTCTAGATTTGTTTAGCGTGCCACCAACGCAGACAGCCGTAGAAGAGGGACAATTTGTGGAGATACATCCGTTGGCCGCCTTAGCCCCCGGAGCCCCGGTGGAATTTGTAATTTCGGGAAACGGTGAGGAATATCTAGATTTGTTCAATACTTTTCTACACGTGCGCGCCAAGATCACGTTAGCTAATGGCGGCGTATTACCCGTTGACGCAGAGGTGGCCCCGATCAACTATTACCTGCACAGTTTATTCTCCCAAGTCGACGTTTCACTGAACGACACGCTGATTACACCCAGCGAGAACACCTACCCTTATAGAGCTTACCTGGAAGCCACGTTGAATTACGGGGAGGAACCCAAACGGGGCCATCTGACATCGGCTCTGTTTTACAAAGACACGTCAAATTTTATCGCGGACACAATTGGTGACAATAACGACGGACTAAGATTGCGTCGACATATAGCGGCTGGTTCTCAGGAGATTGATATGATGGGTCGTTTACATTCAGATATCTTTGCTCAAGATCGTTACCTGTTAAATGGTGTGACAGTTAAAGTAAAACTCACCCCGTCTAAAGATGCCTTCAACGTGCTGGGACACGACCCCACCGCTGGATATAAATCTATTATAACTTATGCGGCCTTGGTTGTCCGGAAAGCCAAATTAAACCCAGCCGTCTCTCTAGCCCACGAGAAAGCCTTGGTGCGAGGTAATGCCAAGTACCCCTTGAAACGAGTTGTGCTAAAAACTTTCTCTATCCCTAGAGGTATGCTATCGCACATGCAGGATAATCTGTTTCTCAGTCAAACACCCACACGGATCGTGATTGGACTAGTCACTTCGTCCGCTTTTAACGGATCGTACACGTCTAATCCGTTCAATTTCGCTACCTTTGGTCTGATATATTTGAACGTCAGCGCGGATGGTAGAACTGTCAGCGGCAAGCCTTTGTCCATGGATTACGAACACAACCAGTACGTGAGAGCCTTCTTCGGGACGAATCTAGCTATGGGACTGATTGGCAAAGACGCCGGCAACGACCTCGAGTATAGACATTTTAAGCACGGTTACGCCTTATACGCCTTTGACCTCACCCCCAGTCTACTAGACGGTGACCAGTTTGAGATGGCCAAGTCGAGTCCAGTCTCAGTAGAACTTAAATTCGCCGAGGTCACACCCGAACCATTACAGGTCCTCGTCTACGCCGAGCAAGACTCGATCTTGGAGATCTCGAAATCGCGCCAAGTTTTGACAGACTACACCACTTAGACAATGAACACAGACGAGATACGCACCATCCTCCTGTCGGACATATTTGTTAAACGAACTGGGCTCGTTAAAGTGTTAGCTCGTGACCAATTACCTCTACGCATCGATCCGACCAAGACGGCTGCTTTCGTCATCAACACTGACCCTAGCTATCGCCCGGGTGACCACTGGGTCGCTCTATATTATAACGGACTCGGTACTTTTGAATATTTTGATTCTTTTGGACTACCACCTACACACTCGGACTTGATTAATTTTATAGCCAGAAACTCTACTCGACCTGTTAACTACAACGCCAGACATTTACAAGATGTAGTCACCAACGTCTGCGGGCTCTACGCCATTTATTTCATCTTGATCAAAACACGAGGTGGTACTATGCAACGCGTGCTACTACCATTTTCGGCTAGACAACACGCCAACGATCGATTAATTTTTCGATTAGTCAGAGGAACCACCAGATGGCTTTCATAAACAAGGGACGAAATCAATAGCCAGGTTTATTTTTTCCCTCACGACAATACAGCCATGTGTCGTTGTTCCCACACAATACATCGACGAATCACGTCCTGCCTAACACACGCTCGATGTTCGACGAATCAAATCCTAGCTAGAGCACGCCTAAAAAACCCAGATTATACGATATAAACACTTGGAAGACACTTTATTAACGCATTAGATACAGCTCGTTGAAAATGACTGCTCCCACCAACTGGGTCTACATTAAAAGAAGTGATGAAATGCTTAAACCTTTGGGTAGTGGTCTGAAGACTGCGTCTGTAAGTGTTTACCGAGGCCAACCTTTACTGCACGTGCGAAAATATTTTGGTGAATCCTACCTCAAATTTCCTACCAAACACGGCATTACGTTAACTCGATCCGAGTTTGACCATTTATTGACATTACAGAGCGAAATCCTCGCCGAATTTGACCGATTACAGCCACCAAGCACGGATACCTATCCAGCTACGGGTACCACGTTTGATCAGTACATCAATTCCAGTTGTTACCAACCAACAGAACCGAGTTGGTTTCCTACCACAGACCTGGCCGATGTCCTACCAGTGCAGAAACCTTCCACTAACCTGTTTGACGAAATCATGAACTCTAAATCCCCGATATCACCAGAACCTAGTTGGTTTCCTACCACAGACCTACCCGATGTCCCTAATCCACCACAGAAGAAGAAGAAGCCTACCAAGCGACTGAGAGTTGTCCTTTAGTATTTAAAAAAAAATAAAAACTATATTAACTAAAACGCTTTTTTGTTACCTATATCGTCTAATTGTATGTCTAAATATTTCGTCTAATTGTTTGTCTATGTCTAAATATAACTGTTTGTATGTCTAAATGTATATCTAACTGTTTGTCTAAATGTTTGTATAACTGTTGTATGTCTAAATGTATATATATAAATATCGTCTAACTATTATCTCAAAGTCTCAACGGCTTCTTGTTTGTCTAACACAGCCACTACCTAAGTTGGCTATACTAAAAACAACAATAATACTATATATAAAAACCGCCATCTTGCTACATTTTCCTTATATAAAAATATACACCTTGTTATCTCAAGTCCGCCATTTTGCCACATTTTCCTTATATAAAAAAATATACCCCTCTTCTTGTTATCTAAATATCTTGCCCCTCCTCTTCTTGTTATCTCAAGTCCGCCATCTTGCCCCTGCAGCGCACCTGCAGATTGCGCTTATATAAAAAGGCATGCAATACAACAACCTACTTATCTCCCCCTTGTTATCTCAAGTCCGCCATCTTTCCCCATATAACCTCCCCTTGTTAGCTTAGGTCCGCCATCTTGCGCCGCCTGAATGCGCTTATATAAAAGTCACGCGCCGCCTGGCGTTTTTGCTATATAAAAGTCACGCGCCGCCTGGAGCGCCGCCTGCGCGCCGCCTGAATACTACCTGTTTTGCGCATTCCCTACTACTGACCTGCTCCAGGACCTGTTCTCCCAGCTTAATCTGATGTCTTCTTTCTTCTCGTGATATCACCATGGATTTTGTTTTAGAGCTGCTTATGGCCATCCCTCTCTTCTCCAGCTCTTCCTTCCAGACTTGCAGGTTGGATTGGAGATGTGCCTCTGATTTAGCAATCAGGGCAACATCATCAGCAAATGCCAGCTCTGAAATACAGACCAGTCTCATCTTCCAGTATCCCACTGAATACTTTCTTGTTCTCTCATTACATGCCTTGATAACATCGTCCATGAGGAGTATGAAAAGATAAGGTGACAGGATATCACCCTGTCTTACACCAGTGGTGGTCCTGAACTCTTCTAACTTATGGTTTGCTGTCCTCACATAATTTCTGCAAGACTTGTAGAAGCTCTGTATAGCATGAATCAGGGGTGCTGGAATGTTCTTTCTTGCCAAACAGTCCCAAAGTTTGCTCCAGGGGACCGTGTCAAACGCCTTTTCCAGATCTATGAAACAAAGATGGATCTCACTCTTGTACTCAAGGGCCTTTTTACTCAGCTGTCTGATTGTGAAGATTAGGTCTTGAGTACTTCGGTTTGCTCGGAATCCGCACTGGACCTCATCCAATTGTGGCTCAGCTAGGCGTCGGAGTCTCTGCTCTAGGATTCTAGAGTAGATTTTACAAGGGACACTGAGAAGGGATATGCCTTAATGGTTTCCACACTGTCGATTGTCACCCTTTTTGAAAATTGGTGTTATGATGGCAATCTCCAAACCCTTTGGTATGGTCTTGTTGCACCACGCTGCCTGTAGGACCTTTAAGAGTAATAGGTCACCTGATGCTCCCATGTACTTAACCATTTCTGGTGTTATACCATCATGCCCTGCTGCTTTGCCCATCTTCATTTTCTCCAGTGCTGTCTTCAGTTCTTCCATCTTTATGTCATCTTCACCATCATTGGTTTCCTCTTCTGTGCTAGTGGTTATCATTTCTGATGCTTGACCTTGCTCACCATCAAGGAGTTCTGAGAAATATTCGTTCCATCTTTCCATTACTTCCTTCGGGGCAGTAAGCAATTTGCCTTGCTTGTCCTTTATAAATTTGAGAGAGCATTGTTTTTCCTTCTTCATGTTCTTTATGGTCTTATAGAACAATTTCTGGTTTTCTTACGCATCTTTTCTAGCTTTTCTCCAAATTCTTCCCAGGACTTCTGTTTTGCTGCTAGCACCTTGTTCTTTGCTTCTGTTCTGAGTATCACATATTCTCTATATTTCTCTATTTGTCCTGCTGTGTTTTTAGCTCCTAAGTATTGTTTCCATGCCATTTTCTTCTCTTTTATTTTCTCTTTGACTTCCTCTGTCCACCAAGGTGTCCTCTTTCTCTTGTTCCCAAGTCGGACTTCACCACATGCTTCTGCAGCAGCTGTCTTTATAAGGTCCTTGAATTTAAGCCAGAGGGTTTCCAAGTCATCAGGTTGTTCTTCTGTGCTTCTCACCGCAGTAGCAATAAGCCCCTGATATCTGGTCTTAATTTCTGGCTCTCTCAGCTTGTAGGTCTTAATTCTCATTTCTCCCGTTTGTTTACTTGGTTTCTTGCGGGATGTTGGGCAGTTCCTAGGTGTCGTGAAACGAAGTGTAACCCACTACTTTGTTAATCACTATGTCGAGATACAGATTTGCTTCAACCAATCAACAAGCACCGTTCACCAGTCTCTGAGACAGAATAAATTAACGGCCATCATGTTCACGCAAGATGGCGGATTTAAACTGAATAAAATTAGGCTGTACGGGCAAAAGACGAAACCGGAGGAAACCAATCATTTTGCTCCGCCAGGAACCAACCGAAAGCTTTCCTCAAGCATTTACCTGCCTATATAATCGGGCGGAATTTTTATGCTAAACACGCAACCCCGAACTTGACGCCAGAGATACTGACTGAAGAGGAAGAAGCTGTCACGATTTATTGCTTACCTGAGGGCATCGACCTGCAACCTACTTCACTAAGTCGCGTCAAAACCTGGCCAGTTTAAAATCTTAGGAGGGTAAATATATTTACGATAACCGTTGGTATTTGTTGTGTGTCATTTATACTACCTATCAGGTTACTGATTGTATCTTGGGGGAATTAAGTATAATGATTGTATTTCCTATTATGATTGAATAGACGAAGACTAATAGGACTCATACTTCAACCTATTGTCTCCTATACTCAATCTATTGTCTCAGATAACTCCAACTGCAATATAACCAAAACAGTCCTTGTTAGGACTCAATCTATTGTCTCCTATAACTCAATCTATTGTCTCAGATAAGACCAACTGTAATATAACCAAAACAGTCCTTGTTAGGACTCAATCTATTGTCAGTCTATAACTTCAGTCTATTGTCTCTGATAACTCCAAACTGCAATATAACCAAAACAGTCCTTGTTAGGACTCAATCTATTGTCTCATCTAACTCCAATCTATTGTCTCCTATAACTCCCACCTGATATATAACCAAACAGTCCTCGTCGCATATATTCCTATCATAAGAACATAACGTTATTGTTAGGATATATGTTACCAGCTTGTATAGCACTCGTCAGAGGGGGCCTGGTATATTATAGGGGGAAGGACATTGTTGTATCACACCTAGGTGTACATATTATTGGATTTATTCATGTATTGATTTATATTATGGGATGTATTAGTGTATTAAATGTATTCATGTATTGAATCTATATTATTGAATGTATCCATGCATTAGTTTATCAGAAAGAATGTTTTGCAAGTAGACACCTGTCTTGTCTCGCTATTGCTAAATCATACTGAGCCATGTTGTCATTCATCCCACATGCAGACACTGAGACACGCTCATATCATATACAATAGAAATAGGTGGGCTTGAGGACAGAAATTAGCCCCTATTTTTCCTTGTTACAGGTTTATACGTGTCATAAAAACTGAGATCGTGGGTCGTCAATCCAGCTGCCTGGAACTCCGCAGGAGCATAGAGGTTGTCAAGACTCTACATCTTTAGTCCCCCTCAGTCTTGGGTGGGCTAACGAAACGATCAACAGCTGGTGTTTTGTGTCAACCAAACCAAGAAGGACAGCACTTCTAAGAGATGAGTACACATTAGTACCATTTCTGTCGGCATTGTGAGCATAGAACTGTCAGTGATGAGAAAGTGAATTAGCATAGCAAGAGACAACAATAACAGCATAGCTGATAAGTGTTATATCCTTAATTAACAGCACAGCTGATCCATGTACTATAAGTAAATAACAGCACAGCTGATATAATTTTTTGTTCCTATAATTGGAAAACTGGTTGTAAAATATTTATATATATTTATATAAAAATAAATATTTGTAAATCATATGTAAACTTACAAATCCATTACATTCCATTTTTCAACATTCACCTTTCAGCACAAGAGTAGATAGTGTATATACTAAATAAATAATAAGGAAATTGTATTTGAAGACTTGTCAATTTTATCATTGTTAAGTAAAATCTGTTTCCTTGTCTTAATATCACAGTTAGTTACACAGCGGAGGTGGCAAGTTATGTCGGTCTCCTCTCTACTAATTTTTCGAGATCAGAACATTCACAGCCGTAACTAATTTGTGATACCAGTAGTTCTCTCAGACACTGGGACTTCACCATTTTCTGCAGAAATTCTATTTCTGTAATTGTCAGTACAATACTGATCTTAAAGCCAAATAAAACCTCTCGCCACACTGGGGGCTCGTTCCTGGGATATTTCTGTATATCTTGAGCCATACTTAGTCTATTCATCTGTCTACATTCTATCTTGTGCCACCCATAGATAACATAAGAAACAAATTTAAAAAAAAAAAATTCTATAATAGGATTTTTTTATTGCTTTCTTAGGAGGAGTACCATTTAGTACTCAGTAAATAGTTGATGCTCACAAAGTTGCACGGAAATTTTTTTGTTCATTTAAATTAATTAAGTTTAATTACAATAAATTGGTTATAGTAAATATACATACCCTATCTAAGTAACGCCATGGCTGATCTAGTGAAGTTCAGAACTGCGATCATGCAGATGGGTAAGGAATTAAATTTGACAGGTGATGCTCTCTTTCAGTATGTCACAACAGAAGTGGACAAACACATGGATAGGGAAGAGAGAAAGTTGCAATTAGAGACTGAAGCAAAGAAATTAGAGGCTGATAGAGAAGCAAAGAAATTTGAGGCTGAAGAAAGGCGGTTGCAAGCAGAAGCCAAAAGACTGGAAGCTGAGAGAGAAGACAAAAGACTGGAAGCTCAGAGAGAAGACAAAAGACTGGAAGCTCAGAGAGAAGACAAAAGACTGGAAGCTGAAAGAGAAACTAAAAGGTTAGAAGCTGAGGAAAGGAAATTACAAGCAGAGAGAGACCATCATTTGAGATTAAAAGAGCTTGAAATTCAGGCAAATACTGGCAATAATGGTGGTAGCTCACCTCACTCTGAGAGTAGCTCCAGCCAGAGCACCTCAAGTGGGGCCATGAATTTTCATCTGGACCCATTTGTTGAGAAAGAAGACGCCATTGAGTCGTACCTTGATAGATACGAAAGACTTGCCACTACCTATGGCTTAGTGAAAGAAAAGTGGAGTCTTAAACTATCTCAGGGATTGAGAGGTGTAGCCTACGATGTATATTTGAAGCTCTCAAGAGATGACCAGGAAGATTATGAAATCCTGAAGCAGGCACTGCTTGTGAGATATGAAAAGAACTCCGAATCATATAGAAAGAAATTCCGAACAGCTAAACTTCTTCCAGGAGAAAACTATCACCAATTCTCTGCTAGATTGGAAACCTATTTGGAAAAATGGAGTAGTTTAGGAAAGTGTCAGGATCTGAAAGAAATGGTAATGATGGAGCAATTGAAAGAGTTCATGCCTCAAGAAATGAGGAAGTTTATCATGGAACAAGGAGCAGAGAGATTGGGAGATATTGTAACTGTTGCTGAGAGATATCAAGCAGCTCAGGCAGAAGTATTAGGAAATAAGAAGAAGCAGAGTGAAAACTTCCAATCATCACAAAACTATACCAAATATGAACAAAATGACCATACCACAAGGAATAAACAAAGATTTGACCAAAAGGACAAAAACCCTCTAAGATCGGATAAGACACCTTACCGGAAGGAAGGAAAGTGGTGTAAAACTTGTCTAATGAGTAACCACAATACTGCGGACTGCAGAAGGAAGAACCCTCCTTATTACGCTGCGTGTCTCACAACAGGGAACAAGGGAAGGAAGGAACTGGCAGTTAGTCAGAATGACCTCCATCATCCCCCTGTCTGTGAGGAAGTGACATGTAATGGCACTAAAATTCAGTGCTTATATGATTCCGGATTGGAATTCGACTCAGTCGTGAGTGCAACCCTAGTGCACCCTGATCAATTTACCACAGAAACAGTGGAAATACAAGGAGCAATGCAGGGAACCGGCACCATGACACTTTCCATAGCAAGGATCAACGTGAGAACTCGCTATGTGGAAGGAGTGATAAGAGCAGCAGTAAGTGATGATCCTATATACCCGCTGGTAATAGGATGTAAATATGTCTTTTTGGGTGACCCAATAAAACCTGTTGTCATGGCAGCAAACCATACCAGGTCGAGCACCAAAAAGGAGGAGGGAGATCCAATAAACATTCATCGTATAAAGATGAAAAAGGCTCAAACAGCAGACAGCACATTGAAGCCTTGTTTAGGCAAATTGCCAAAGGCCCATAACCCTCCAGAGAAAGGAGACTACTATATGGAAAATGGCTTACTCTACAGACAAGCTGGAGAAGGACCTAAAGGGCATGGACAGATGGTAGTGCCAAAATTCTATAGGGAGGAAATTATGGAGCAAGAGCATGCTACATCAGGCAGTGGTCACAGGGTAAAAGGGGCCACTGGTCAAAATATAGCATTGCGATATTACTGGCCAGGAATAATTGAAGACATAAGTTGGTATATGAAATCCTGCTCAGAATGTAACCAGGTAACCTCATTCAGAAGTGTAGACCAGTTACATGACCTAGGGAAGCATTGTTGCGGACGTAGGCCCACCAAGAAAACACACAAGGGAAAACAACAGGTAGATGCAGTGATAAAGAGAAAACAAAATCACGTCTACTGTTACACCAGTAACCATGGCAACTCTCCGTATTGTACAGAGAGGGGAAGAGAGACATCCCACCCCGATTAGATATTTGTCGGAACACCATGGCCTGGATCATTTGAAAAATGTGGGTAGTCAGCAACCAGTATTAAAAAAGCTGCAGAAACAAACCCGAACCAAAGGAGGTAGGAACCAGGGCTGTACCAAACAGTTGATGGAGACAGGCCCCACTTCGGTATACTGCCCCTTACAATAGAAATAGGTGTGGGTCCGGCAACGTTGTTGTATTGCCGTCCCCATACACAATCCACTGGAAGCATTGCTGCGGACATGGACTGAACAATAGCAAGCACAAGCACTCATGGATGAGAATGACTATCTCTTAAAAGAGAAAATTATTTCAAAGTCTGAATCACCCTATAGCTCACGTTTGGTGCTATTAAGGAAGCCTAGTGGTGAACAGATGTTATGTATTTACTACAAGAAGCTTTATGCTATCACAGAATCTCAGGTGGATTCATTACCTGACACCAACCAGCTATTCTCTACACTGAGTAAGGCTAGGTATTTATCGAAGGTAGATCTAAGCAAGGGATACTACCAAATACCAGTGAAACCAGAAGTTAGGAAAATGCTGGCATTTAGTACATCAGACGGACACTACGAGTTTAATGTACTACCCTTTGGGCTGAAAAATGCTCCCAGTATCTTTTCAAGAATGATGAGGAAATTGTTGGAACCTCTACAAAATCCCCATATCACTAACTTTATGGATGACATTCTTGTTGCTACAAACACATTTGAAGAGCATATAGTAGCGCTCTCCAGGTTGTTTGACAGACTGAGAGCCACTGGATTGACTGCACGTCCAACCAAGTGCTATATCGGTTGTAAGGAGTTGGAATGGAATTCTTAGGTCACACTATTTCTACAGGTCATATGTCTCCTGACCCAAAGAATATAGAGAAGTTAAAGAAGGAACCAAGACCTCAAACGAAGAAAGATGTGCGATCATTCGTGTCATGTGGGTTCTATCAGAAGTACATACCCCATTTTAACTCTCTGTGTGCACCATTAACTAACTTAACGAAGAAAGGACAGCCTGACAAAATCCAATGGAATGCTGATTGTGAAAAAGCTTACACAGAGCTAAAAGAAAAACTCACCAGCAAACCCATCCTTACACTACCCGATATCACACAGGAATTTGTATTAAGAACGGATGGGTTTGAAAAAAAATCGAAAAAAGGTGATTCGTCTTACGAGGACAAAAGACAAAGATTTTTTTTTCAAACCCATCCATTGTATTCCACGTCTTACCGCAGTTCCCCTCCACTTCCTCGTATTAAGAACGGACGCTAGCAGTATAGGGATTGGTGCAACTCTCTTGCAGAAATCAAAAGCCCAGCCGGAGGAACTTTTACCAGTCGCCTACGCCAGTAGGAAGCTGAATGCAGCTGAGTTGAACTACTCGACCATAGAGAAAGAATGTTTAGCTCTAATTTGGTCCATCAACAAATTTTCACCTTATCTGTATGGGACACACTTCATTGTCCAAAGCGATCATCAACCTTTAACATTCTTGGCTGCATCTAAAAAGCTAAATTCGAGATTGTTAAGGTGGAGTCTGCTTCTGGCGCCTTATTCCTTTACCGTGAATTACATTCCGGGAAGAGACAATGTAGGAGCTGATTTTTTAAGTCGACACCCTAGTACTCTGGAAGGACAGACGCAAAAGGATTAACCACAGCAGGGGTTTACACGTCAGCTATGACAAGTCACAGCTAGGAAAGGAGGGGGCTATGTCGTGAAACGAAGTGTAACCCACTACTTTGTTAATCACTATGTCGAGATACAGATTTGCTTCAACCAATCAACAAGCACCGTTCACCAGTCTCGGAGACAGAATAAATTAACGGCCATCATGTTCACGCAAGATGGCGGATTTGAACTGAATAAAATTAGGCTGTACGGGCAAAAGACGAAACCGGAGGAAACCAATCATTTTGCTCCGCCAGGAACCAACCGAAAGCTTTCCTCAAGCATTTACCTGCCTATATAATCGGGCGGAATTTTTATGCTAAACACGCAACCCCGAACTTGACGCCAGAGATACTGACTGAAGAGGAAGAAGCTGTCACGATTTATTGCTTACCTGAGGGCATCGACCTGCAACCTACTTCACTAAGTCGCGTCAAAACCTGGCCAGTTTAAAATCTTAGGAGGGTAAATATATTTACGATAACCGTTGGTATTTGTTGTGTGTCATTTATACTACCTATCAGGTTACTGATTGTATCTTGGGGGAATTAAGTATAATGATTGTATTTCCTATTATGATTGAATAGACGAAGACTAATAGGACTCATACTTCAACCTATTGTCTCCTATACTCAATCTATTGTCTCAGATAACTCCAACTGCAATATAACCAAAACAGTCCTTGTTAGGACTCAATCTATTGTCTCCTATAACCCAATCTATTGTCTCAGATAAGACCAACTGTAATATAACCAAAACAGTCCTTGTTAGGACTCAATCTACTGTCAGTCTATAACTTCAGTCTATTGTCTCTGATAACTCCAAACTGCAATATAACCAAAACAGTCCTTGTTAGGACTCAATCTATTGTCTCATCTAACTCCAATCTATTGTCTCCTATAACTCCCACCTGATATATAACCAAACAGTCCTCGTCGCATATATTCCTATCATAAGAACATAACGTTATTGTTAGGATATATGTTACCAGCTTGTATAGCACTCGTCAGAGGGGGCCTGGGATTATAGGGGGAAGGACATTGTTGTATCACACCTAGGTGTACATATTATTGGATTTATTCATGTATTGATTTATATTATGGGATGTATTAGTGTATTAAATGTATTCATGTATTGAATCTATATTATTGAATGTATCCATGCATTAGTTTATCAGAAAGAATGTTTTGCAAGTAGACACCTGTCTTGTCTCGCTATTGCTAAATCATACTGAGCCATGTTGTCATTCATCCCACATGCAGACACTGAGACACGCTCATATCATATACAATAGAAATAGGTGGGCTTGAGGACAGAAATTAGCCCCTATTTTTCCTTGTTACAGGTTTATACGTGTCATAAAAACTGAGATCGTGGGTCGTCAATCCAGCTGCCTGGAACTCCGCAGGAGCATAGAGGTTGTCAAGACTCTACATCTTTAGTCCCCCTCAGTCTTGGGTGGGCTAACGAAACGATCAACAGCTGGTGTTTTGTGTCAACCAAACCAAGAAGGACAGCACTTCTAAGAGATGAGTACACATTAGTACCATTTCTGTCGGCATTGTGAGCATAGAACTGTCAGTGATGAGAAAGTGAATTAGCATAGCAAGAGACAACAATAACAGCATAGCTGATAAGTGTTATATCCTTAATTAACAGCACAGCTGATCCATGTACTATAAGTAAATAACAGCACAGCTGATATAAATTTTTGTTCCTATAATTGGAAAACTGGTTGTAAAATATTTATATATAAAACCTCTCGCCACACTAGGCTGAGCAACTCTTTCAGTTGTTCTTTTCATTGTAAGCAGGTAGTGATCACTTCCAATCTCTGGCCCCCTCAGACTCTAGCGTCCCGGACATATTTGAATGAGCTCCTCCTAACAATGGCATAGTCGATCACTGACTTCTCATTCTTTGTTGGTTCACATCTAGTGTATGCATGTATGCGCTTATGGGGGAACTTTGTGTTTGTAATAATCAGATTCTGCTCACTGCAGAATCTAAGGAGTCGCTTTCCATTGTCATTGAGAGTATCTTCTCCATATCTTCCGATGACTCCACCCCATCTAGCATGGTCATTTCCAACTCTGGCATTGAAATCTCCGAGCATGATAATTTCAAATAGGCAGTCATCCACTGTCCTTTGAAGCAGCTCGAAGAATTCCTCCTTGACCTCTGCTCTCTCATCCTCATTTGGCACATACACTATGACCAGGTTGACTATGGTTTCTCCTTCTTTTAGTTTTACAACCATAATGCGCTCCGAGACAAAGTTCCATCCCATGATACTATCTTTTTGGTTTTTTACCACAATGCAACCCACGCCCCCTTTAGTTCTTTCAGGTGTAGGTACACCACTGTAGAGCAGCGTGTTGCCATCGAGATCTATGACTCCTTGTCCTTTTTTCTTTGTTTCCGTTATAGCCAGGATTTCTAATTTTGCTTTCCTCATCTCTTCCACCAGCTCCTCTTCTTTCCCATTTATACTTCTTGTGTTCCAAGTTCCATAAGTCGTAGTCCGTAGTCCGTTTCAGTTCGTCGCCTTTAGAATCCGTCCGGTTTTCTCTTTTTTATTTCGCTTAATCGGGTTTTAAAGCAAACAGGTGATTGGCCTGTTGTGCTTTTGCATGGTGGAGGGACTGCCTCCTTACGGCCTCCATGCAGGCCGCCCTCCTCCTTTTTCAGCCGGGCTTGGGACCGGCCTAGGCGGAGTTGCTAGGACATTAACAACAGAATGAATAAAGCGAGAACAGCTTTTGCCAGTCTCAACAACATCTGGAAGTCTTCTCAGTACAGCACAAACACCAAATTAAGATTATATGAGAGCTGTGTACTTTCTGTGCTTCTCTATGGTGCGGAATGCTGGAGAGTAACAGAGAAGGAAATGTCGAAACTGTACTCCTTCCACACAATCTGCCTAAGGAAAATTCTCCGAATCTTTTGGCCAAACACCATCAGCAACCAAGAACTACTTATTCGGAGTAACCAGGAGGACATGCACACCATCATAGCTGTCAGACGCTGGAGTTGGGTTGGCCACGTCCTCAGAAGGGACCCTGATACGATCACAAGAACAGCTATGCTATGGACCACCGAGGGAAAGCGAAAGAGAGGCCGACCAAAAACAACTTGGCGGAGAACTGTGGATGCCAAGATGCAAAGAATGAACCAGAGTTGGGGCACTGTACGAAGGATGGCCGCCGACCGAGCAAAGTGGAATCAATTTGTTGCTGCCCTACAATACGCCACCAGGCGTGATGGCCACTGACTGCTTTGATGGATGGCAGTTATGGATTAAAGAAGAAGAAGAACCTAGTAAAGTGAAGTCTCTAACATTTCACTCTCCAACGGCAGTATTAGCTATGGGACTACCTTAATATTTATTTTGTAACCTATTTCTAAGTCTGTAACATCGTGATTGTTGCTTTTGTTCTGTCACAATTTTTTCAGAATCGTACAATATGGACTTTATTTTTGGCATGCGTTGGACTATTTTTTGGCATGCGTTGGACTATTTATTGGCATGCGTTGGACTTTTTTGGCATGCGTTGGACTTTTTTTGGCATGCGTTGGACTTTTTTGGCATGCGTTGGACTTTTTTGGCATTCATGGACTTTATTTTTGGCATGCTTTGGACTTTTATGGCATGCGTTGGAATTTTATTTTTGGCATAGGTTGGACTTTTTTTGGCATGCGTTGGACTTTTTTGGCATGCGCTGTACTTTTATTTTTGGCATGCGTTGGACTTTTATTCTTGGCATGCGTTGAACTTTTTTTGGCATGCGCTGTACTTTTATTTTTGGCATGCTTTGGACTTTTATTTTTTGGCGTGCGTTGTATTTGACATCTTTTGAATTCCATATAATTCCCAGTGCAATGAAAGCTCCCCTTGCCATTCAAATAGGGTCCCTTAAGCGCTTTGTGCACTATGTTGTATATGCATCCTTTTCTCGTGCAAGCTTCAGCCACACCCTTTATCTGTTCGTTGCCTTTGTCTTCCTCGTGTCATACATGGCGAAGATTTGTAATGAAAGCCACGTGATGGTAGTTGATCAGTCTTCCTCCTGCCAAATACCCAAACCATTTCATTCGTTCTTCATTTCCATTTACAATAGGCCTTCAACAAATTCATGACAAGCCTTCCTTTCCTGTGTCATCCGTTCAAGGTATTTCCAAGTTTTCTTTATTCCTTTGTATAATTCTACAGTTCTCTTCTCCGAGTGTTTTTCGGTATCCAACCGTCTCTCTTACTCTGTGAACTCCAGAACAAAGTCTTCCTTGTACATCAATCCCCCGGTCTTACGTTGTTCAATTAGCGCTTTTTCGATGTAACGCAATTTTTATCCTGTGCCATATATCTACGAGGGGCGTTCAGAAAGTAATGCACCACATCGTTTTTCCCAGGAGCTGTTTATTAAAAAAGCATGAAATTTATACACAATATACATGGATATGTCATGTAAACATCGGTATTATTCAACATAATCCCCATCAACTTGTACGGCTTTATGCCAGCGCGAAACAAATGCATGTATTCCTAGCCCGTACCAGATTTTGTCTTGATCATGTAGCCATTTCTTCGCTGCATGAATCACTCCTTCATCATCTTCAAAACTTGTCCCACGGAGTGCATCTTTAAGTGGACCAAATAGATGAAAATCAGAGGGTGCCAAATCGGTACTATAGGGTGGATTGGGTAGTACAGTCCAACCCAATTTGGTGATTGCTTCCCGTGTTGCCAGACTTGTGTGAGGTCGCGCATTGTCGTGAAGGAGAAGCAGGTCTGCTGGATTCTTGTGCGGCCGAACTCTGCGAAAACGTTGATTGAGTTTTTTCAATGTCTTAATGTAAGCTTGCGAATTGATTGTCTCTCCTCTTGGCATAACGTCCACAAGAATCACACCTTCATTGTCCCAAAAGACAGTGATCATGACCTTTCCAGCTGAAGGAATTGTCTTGAATTTCTTTCTTCGTGGTGATTGCGGATGATGCCACTCCATTTGACTGTCTTTTTGTCTCAGGTTCAAAATGATTTTCCCAGGTTTCGTCACCTGTAACGATCTTAGCCAAAAAGTTCTCTCCATCAGCATTGAAACGCTCCAACAATTCAGAAGAAATTGCTTTCCTTTGCAATCGGTGGTCATTTATGAGACTTCGAGGAACCCATCTTGCGCAAACCTTAGAAAATCCGAGAGTTTTTATAACTGCATTTGCACTACCAATGCTGACTGACAGCAAAAGATGCATGACATATGTTACGTTATATTTCAAATAGTTACTGTATTTTGAAATAATTCTGAGCGAAATATGGCTTATAGAAGTTGTAGAAATTCGGCTGATCTGTTCTGTTACTTGTGCGGATATTTTACCGATCGTGTTCACCAGAAAAACTTTACACCATTGCTAAAGAAAGCAAATGAACTTTATTTCGATTCGAAAGTTGATGATGCAAATAAATCTTGGAAGCCAAATGCAGTTTGTTCGACTTGGGCAAATACATTGGCAGGTTGGTTACGAAAATCGCCGAAGCATAAGTCGATGCCTTTTGGAGTGCCAGTAATATTGCGTGAACCGACAAATCACGCTACTGATTGTTACTTCTGCTTGACAAATATCTATGGTTTCACTTTTAAAACTAGAAAGTCTGTGGTTTATCCAAATATTGAATCGGTTTCGACACCAGTGCCTCATGATCCAATCACGTGCCCGATCCCAGTTCCACCAGAACAATATCCGTTGGACGTGAATGAACCATCAGAAAGTGATAGTTTACCTGCTTTAGAAACTAATTCTGACTCGGATTATATACCGGTGAATGATGGTGTTCACTTAATTAACCATTCAGAACTTTCAGATCTAATACGTGATCTCGCTCTCACCAAAGGACAAGCGGAATTACTCGGTTCGCGACTCAAAGAATGGAATCTTTTAGCGCCCAATACTCCGATACCTAAATTTCGTCATAGACACAGAGAACGTGTTCAATACTTTGAGATGGATGATGACATTTGCTATTGCAAAGATGTAAAAGGTCTAATGGTGCACCTCTGTCATGAGCACATAGTCAACGAATGGCGACTTTTCATCGACTCTTCCAAGACTAGTCTAAAAGCCGTGTTATTGCATAATGGAAATTTATTTTCATCAATTCCAGTCGCCTACTCTGTTCATATGAAAGAAACTTATGACAATATGGCTATACGTTTGGAAAAAATAAAGTACAGTGACTACCAATGGCGGATTTGTGGAGACCTAAAGGTCATTGCAATTCTCACGGGCATGCTGACTGGGTATACTAAATTTTCTTGCTTCCGATGTGAATGGGACAGCCGCAACAGACAGGAACATTATGCAAGAAAGGTGTGGCCTATCCGGGATCGTATGCAGCTCGGGCATAAAAATGTAATACGCGAGCCATTAGTTAACAAAGACAGCTTCATTTTACCACTGTTACATATAAAGTTGGGGCTCATGAAGAATTTTGTAAAAGCGTTAGATAAAACGAGCAAAGCTTTCACTTATCTTCGAGAAAAGTTTCCGCAAGTTAGCGATGCAAAGATAAAGGAAGGTATCTTTGTAGGACCTCAGATTAGGAAAGTTATTGCAGACAAACAATTCGAGAACTTATTACATGGTAGTGAACTTCGCGCATGGATGGCATTCAAATCGATCGTCGATAACTTTCTGGAAAATCACAAATCTGTCGACTATGTTGCATATTGTTAAGCAGTGCATAGATGCATACAGAATTATGGGCTGTATCATGTCCCTCAAAATCCATTTGCTTGATTCGCATCTTGACTTTTTCCCTGACAACCTTGGCGAATTCAGCGATGAACATGGAGAACGATTCCATCAAGATATCGCCGTAATGGAGTCACGTTATCAAGGATGGTGGAGTGTGACCATGCTTGCCGATTATTGTTGGATGCTTCATCGCGATGTACCACATGCCATTCACCGACGAAAGTCGACTGCAAAGAAATTCAAGCCTACATAACTGTTATACTTCTTGTACGAATGATGTTGTAATACTGTATGCGTTGTTAAAAAACTTCAATTGCGTATTTCTAGAGATCCCGACCTGATAGAGAAAAAACGGTTTGCAGATTTAAAAACAGCGCATTAAAATTGACCAGAAAAACATAGAAATGTTAGAGAAAGAAAAAAAAAGTTTTTTTTTGTTAGTCAGTGTTACCGTTCGTAATTCGTCAATAAACCTGAATAACTTTGACCAACGAGTTGATTACAGTCATGCATTGGCCAATTGCCTACCACTCGTTGAAGTTTGATTGAATAACTCTGTTGACAACTTTCATTGAACCATTCGCGTGTCTAGCTAGTACTTTGATACATCTACCACTAGCACATTATTCTTAACACCTCTCATCACAAAAGAACCCAACAGTAAATGGCGGCACAGTGTGATTTGGACAAGTTTCAAAGAAGGGAACGTACTCAATAATCTTTCAAAAAATCGTTAGACAGAAAGACCCGTGTCTTCATTATGGATCAACACGACGGTTATCAGAAGGTCAAGGTCAGCAATGAACCTCAACACCAAGTTCTCCAGTGACTAACTACGTTGGACATCATCCTTTTGGTCCTTATTTACGTGCGAGCTCTACTCAAATACTCAAGGCGAAGTATTTCGATTCTCAAACGTACATTTACGGAGACAAGGCACTTATTTTTATCAGCCGAGATAAGTATAAACGTAGTATCGTTTATTACTGTATTGTGTTTGGCTGTGCCTATTCTCATACATGTCCATTTTTATTCGTCATGTTCCATGTTATATGTTTTATATTCATCGCGGGAGGTAGGGTTTGGAGACTCACGAAGGATACATCCCAGTTTCACACCAGGGCCTTCGTGACTGTTCTTTAGGAATTTTTAGCAGGCTTCCCTCAGTGGAATGTTCCTACACGTGAGTGTAGAAGGATCTTAGGTCCACTGTGTTTGGTGGTCTGTAACACCTGACTGTTTAGTTGTTCTGTCAAGTTTTTAATTGTTGTATTCGTAGTTATTTTTACTCGTACTTTAGTTTTATGATGTATTCTGTTTGTATTTACGTCCATCCTCACCTGACTATCGTTGAGTTTTTTACAAAACATATGTTTATACACTGTCTTGTCAATTGTTTTGTTTATTAGCTTATCGCAGTTATCATCGTAATTCTTTACGACATTCTATTTTATTTCCACATTCTTATTTATTTGATTTCTGCGACTGTTTTCACTTGTCTTTGATTATTTTGTCTTGTCAGTATTGTTCCTAGTGTCTATCACGTTGTTGCTTTCATAACATTTCATTACATAAATTACTTTATTAATTATTAATATATTTGACAATTATGTGAGTATAATTTACCGTTCTAGGACAGGAACGAAGACCACTTAGTATAGTAATAAGGTTGATTGATTTACACTTTGAAGTAGAATTATTTCACAATAATATTGAATTATGTCTGCCTTAGACTATTTTATTAAGCAGGCTAAGGCGCTTAATATACCGCCTGAAGAGGTACGACAATTCGCTATGTCGGAATACAAAGAGTCTCAAAGGTTGGAATCTCAAAGATTAGAGGCTGAAAAATTAAGATTGGAAAATTTAAAATTTGAGGCTGAGGAGAATGAGAAAAAAATGAGATTAGCTGCTGAATTAGAAGAGAAACGTGCTGAGGAGAATGAGAAAAAAATGAGATTAGCTGCTGAATTAGAAGAGAAACGATTTCTGCGTGAGGCAGAACAGAAAAGATTGGAGGCTGAAGAAAAACTGCGTGAGGCAGAACAGAAAAGATTGGAGGCTGAGGAGAATGAGAAAAAAATGAGATTAGCTGCTGAATTAGAAGAGAAACGATTTCTGCGTGAGGCAGAACAGAAAAGATTGGAGACTGAAGAAAAATTTAGATTTGATGCTGCAGAAAGAGAAAGACTACTTAGAATTGAAATGGAGAATAAACAAAGAGAAATGGAAGAACGGAAATTTATAGCTCAGGAAAACGCAAGGAGATTTTAACTTGAAGCTGAAGAAAATGAAAAGAAACGACAGCATGAACTGAAATTAGCAGAGACAGAATATGATAGAATTAGGGTAACTCAAGAAGCTAATTCTCAGAGAACTTTCGAAGGCCAAGCTTCATCCAGACATGATAACTTTAAGGAAGTTCACCTTAAGTTACCTAAGTTTAATCCCCCGTCTGACGACGTAATATTCTTTTTAGACAGATTTGAGGCCACTTGTAGGTCTTACAATGTGGATAAATCACTATATTCTACATATTTATCCAGATTGCTTACGGGAGATGCTTTGGCGGTTTATCATACCACCAGTATTAATGATAAGAATGATTATGACGCTCTTCGAGCTTCACTTCTCCGAAAATTCCAAATGACGGAAAATGAATACCGATTACGTTTTCGGACTTTGCTACCGCAGTCAGGGAAGAATTTTTGTGATTTTCTTTCCCAAATACGGCTAACCTTGGAAAGATGGATCGAACTGTCCAAGATAGAAAAGTCGTATGAAGGTCTTTTTGATTTACTACTGCGCGATAAGGTGCTATCGTCAGTAAATCCAGCATTTCTGGCATTTTTGCACGAACGAAAACCTTTATCTATGAAAGATCTAGAAGAACATTCTAAAAATTTCTGCACTGCTCACCCATCCATGGATCTAAGTAATGCGCAGATTAAAAGTGAATTGCCGGTTGCTTTTGCCATACAACAAAATAATTTTCCACGCCATCGTTCATTGAGTAACGACAGATACTTTAATAAGGGAAATAATGACAATTTCAACAAGGGTAATTTTTATAAGGGGAAGCAATTCCAACAATCTGCTCCATTTAATGCTTCTTGGAACCAATCTCACAGATCACGAGATTTTGGTAACAATAATTTAAAATATAATCAAGGAAATTATAATAAACAAAACTGGCGATCAAAATCTCAGGTTCCACAAAATAGACAGGGTTCTTGGAATAATTCATTTAACCGACATAATAACGTTAATTATAATAATTGGCGTACTCATCCAGATTTTCACGCAAGCAGAAATGACAATTGTGGCAATTTTAATAACAATAATCAGAATCGATCGCGACGAAGAGATAGATCTTCGAGCAATACACGTAGACATTCTAATGTCGCTTTAAGTGATACACAGGCTAACAATGAACAATGTAAAGGTGCTGATGCTCATAACGCCATGTCTTGTTCTCTTGATAGTCATCAGGTGACAGCTTGTCCAGAATGCTCAACTCTTTTCCAGCCCAAGGCGGTCACGACGTTGCGCTGCGGACATATTTTGCCGAGCCTACCTGCGGTCTGCACGGCTACTTCTACATCTATACATCAGGGACAGGGTTCTCTTCAGTTTCACAGAGGATTTGTAAATGCCATTCCATGCTCTCTTTTATTCGATTCAGGTTGTACCACGGTCGGTGTACGGACTTCGCTGATCGACCCTCGTTGTGCCACGGGCCACACAGTCAAATGTGTTACCTTTGGAGGCACGGTGGAAATGTTTTCTACAGCCATTATTGATCTTAACACATCATTTTTTTCAGGGAAGGTCCACGCCTGTCTTCTTCCTAATCCAATTTGTGATGTCATCTTAGGTCGCATACATGGTATCACAGAGTGTACACCACAGCAAATTGCTGCATGGGAAGAGCGACATATTCAGGCTGCAAATGCAGTTGTGACCAGAGCGCAAGCTACTGTTATGCCGCATGATACACCTGCTGAACCTACAGTTCAGACCACTTGTGATGACGATGCTCCTATTTCACGGGAGTTGTTTGCAACGTTACAAAAGAATGATGATTCTTTTAAAAAATTCTTTCCATATGTGAACAAACAGAATACTAGCAACAAACTTGCAAAATCTAGACATAACTTTATTCTTAGAAATGGGATTTTACTTAGATTGTTCAGGGACAAGGATGCATCTTTATGTTCTCAGATTCTAGTCCCATCTTCTATGAGATCTCGGATATTGCGACATGCTCACGACTCGCAATGCGCAGGCCATATGGGTTTTTCGCGTACCAAATCCAGAGTGCTTTCTGCATTCTACTGGCCGGGCGTCCATAGAGATGTTACTCTCTATTGTCGTTCATGTTTGATATGTCAGGAAGTTAAAGTACGGGGTCCATTTCATGCTGCTCCTATTCAAGCTGCGGACATCCCGATTAGACCATTTGACAAAATGGCTATTGACATTATTGGTCCGATGCTACCATCTGCCAGAGGACATACGCATATCCTTACCTGCATTGATATGTGTACTCGTTGGCCTGAGGCCATCCCTCTGAAGAACACTTCATCTGCCAGCGTAGCAGAAGCGTTGATGCTAATCTTCTCTCGCATAGGTTTTCCGAGGAAGATCTTATCGGATCATGGTGTCCAATTCATTTCTGAATCCATGTCACAAGTTATGAAGACATTAGGTATAGACAGATCTCTTAGTTCAATTTATCATGCAATGTCCAATGGGTTAATTGAACGTCAAAATAGGACACTCAAGCAGTTGTTGGGTAAGATGACTCAAGATCACCCTCAGGATTGGGATCGGGTCCTACCCGCCGCTCTCTTCGTGTATCGCGAAGTACAAAATCAAGCCACAGGTTTTTCTCCTTTCCAGCTTGTTTTTGGCATACAACCACGTGGCCCGATGTCGTTAATCCACGACTTATTGGTTGAAGAGAATATTGAAGAGGAAACTCAATCCTCTTATGAGTATGTTATCTCTTTGAGAAAGAGAATCATAGATGCTTGTAGACTAGCTACTGCATCATCCGAACAAGCCAAAGAAAAAGCTCGTCTATTTGCAAACAAGTATAGACGTCTCCGCCAGCTTATTCCTGGTGACGAAGCTTTTGTCTTACTACCTGCTCATAACAATCGTCTATTAATTACTTGGAGAGGTCCTTTCAGGATCATCTCAAGAATATCCGATGTCGACTACATCGTTGATATTAATGGTAAACATAAAACCTTCCACATTAACATGTTGAAGGAATATTACTCACGTCCTGATTATCTGCAGTCAGTGTTTCAGGCAACTGACGATCCTACACCTCCTATTCAACACTACTCTAGTTTGTCAGTCATCCAAGAAGAAGAATCTTCTTTCGATGATGTACAACTGCCAATACCAGTTGTACCACTTCATTCCACTGAGAATTGGAATGATGTTACTATCTCATCTACTCTTTCGGCTGATCAACGTCAGCAAGTCTCTAATATTCTACACTCGTATGAGGATGTCCTCACTGACATCCCAGGTCATACGTCAGTCATCCAACATGATATTATTCTGACTGACGATACGCCTATTCGAGTTCGCCCATATCCTATTCCCTTACACTTTCGTGATAAGGTTGATAAGGAATTGGATGAGATGCTTCAATTAAATATAATTGAACCATCTTCATCACCATACTCTTCATCTATGGTGATTATTAGAAAGAAAGACAACAATATTCGTCTTTGTGTAGATTACAGGGAATTAAACAAAGTTACAAAATTCGATGCGGAACCTTTACCGCTCTTAGAAGACTTATTGATGAAATTGGCTCATTCTACATTTTTTTCGAAATTTGACCTCTCAAAGGGCTATTGGCAAGTGCCACTCACACCCAAAGCAAAGCCATTCACCGCTTTCTCGACGCCACGGGGCCTATTCCAATGGAATTTTATGCCATTTGGATTAGTCAATGCGCCAGCTACCTTTGTACGCATGATGCGCCGCGTACTGTCTCATCGTCCCGATGTCATTACTTACATAGATGACATCTGTCTTTTCAGTAACTCTTGGGATGAACATATTCAGGGATTAAAAGCTTTACTTTCTACTTTACGGGATTATAACTTAACAGCGAAACCTTCAAAGGCATTTGTCAGTTTTCATGACATCTCCTTTCTGGGTCATCGTATAGGTCATGGTTTAATGTATACAGAAGACAGTAATGTCTCTAAGATTTTAAACATCTCTGCACCTAAGACAAAAAAACAAGTTAGATCTCTTTTAGGACTAATACAGTTCTATTCTAAGTTCATTCCTCATTTGTCTACTATAACTGCTCCTTTTTCTTCTTTACTGAGAAAAGGGACAGCTAACATAATCCAGTGGACTAACGAACACCAAATCGCATTAGATTATATAAAAGATTTTTTTTCACATGAGCCGTTTTTGAGGTTGCCTAACAAAGATCTTACTTTTATTCTTCGTAGTGACGCATCTTCTTACGCCATTGCTGCAGTTTTGATGCAAGAATATACGGGCACCTTATTTCCAGTCATGTATGTTTCGAGAAAATTAACGGCGAGCGAAATGAAATACTCCGTTTTGGACAAGGAGTTGCTCGCGTTAGTATGGTCAATCACAAAATTGGAACGTTATCTGCTAGGCTCACACTTTGTAGTGGAGACTGACCAAAAGGCTCTCACAGCACTGAACACTAAGGACGTTAAATCTTCAAAGTCCACCAGATATGCGATAGCTCTCCAGCCATATAGCTTTGAAATTCGTTCTATTCCTGGAGTGAAAAATGTGTTTGCTGACTGTTTGTCAAGATGCCCAAGCGAACTTGTCAAACCTAAACCACTTTCAGATGTTGAAACGTCCTCACAGATATAACATAAATAACTTTGTACGGTATCATTCATTGAACTTCTATACGTACTCTGTATGGAACTGAATTATTCGTACCAGCATAAATTCCTGGATATACTTACTTTTGGATTATAACGTAACTTCGTGTGTAGTAACATTTTATTAGTACGGAAACACTGTTCATAGTGACATATAGACATTCATTATTCTATGGAACATATTACACTACATACCGTGTTCAAGAATATCTTCGCATCGTGCATGGAACATTAAGAACATATTCTAGTCGATTACTAACTAGTGTTAATGGAACAGTAACACTGAGTAAAATTGCAATTACTTAAATAAATTAGTAATTAGTTATTTGTTTGTAATTAAGAACTATCTTAATTAGAAGAAATCAATTTAAGCTACTTATTTATTTGTAGAGTACACACTAATTAACTTGAATAGTTGTAAGTGTCTCTTTGTACTTATATTTACTTCTCATGATACATGATCTTTAAACTTTTAGATAACTAGTCCCCCTTTCTAATGTTAGAAACATTAACGGTGTTGCTTATTAACGTGTTTAATTATGCTTTGTTTCACTTTGCATGTTTTATTTTCATTTTTTTAAATTCTCTTGTCATTGATTATCATCATCGTTGCTGTTCATTTTCATTTGAAATCTCATGTTTGAGTTGTAAATTTAGTTGAATGTTTTTATCATACTTTTTTGGTTCTCATTTTCAACTTTCTTTTACTTCGAATTTTACCACATCGTTCCAAAGTAGGTCGATTGTGGATGTGTGCTTTAATGCATACTTTCATTTCGTTATATTGATTTCAATTTTATATTCTTTTTCATAATATTGTATAACATTATGAATGTGATTTATGCACATAGATATCGATGTAGTTTTGACTCACCTCTCTTGGGTACTTAGTTTTTAAAAAAAAATTAATAGAATTAATTTTTTTTAAGGGCCGGTGATAAGGGAGCTGTTGCGTACGTTTTTACCTAGGGGGTAGTCTTCGGTCCTGACAGTGTACGCACCAGTCTTGATATAGTTATATCATTTGTGCGTTCGATTTATTCACGCACCGACGTGCACAATGCAGAGTGAGTTGCTCTTTGCGCACGGGTAACCTAGTTGGGGATTATGACGTCAGATGTTGTAAGGGCAAGCCAGACTCTCTCTCTGCCCGTATGTTGTGATTTTGATTCTGAACAATTCGATGGAAGAATTGTTTATGAAGGATTTGTTTGGTCTTCAGGTTGAAGCCAACATCCAGTTCAATACGTAAGTTTCGTTTGAACCTTCATGTGTATTAATACGTTTATGAATAAAGTGGAACAGTTTACCAACCAGATGTTTCCTTTAGCTATTGGAAGTACTGTCTACTGTCTACTGTGAACACTAGATCGTGGTTTATATTTTGCTACATGAACTATCTGATGTGACATTATCACATCCAATAAGCACCACCAAAATAGGCGTTTCCCATTAGGAAAATTAATTATTCGTGGAGGAATTGGGGCTCACTTCGGAGAAGCACAACACTGGATTATGATACATGTACATTGGTGTTTACGTTCAAGAGGTCGTTAACCAAGTATTAGATAAGGTGTGATTGATGTGGCCACGAACGACAGAGTGAGAGGAAATATGTTCTAGTTACGGAAACTGTACTATCCTTTATTTTCTTTACAATTACTGTTATTTTACGAGATAGCTTAACTAAGTACTTTGTGCTTTGCTTTACTGTCTTCTCTATACCCTAGTGTTAATCTTTGACCTTTTGGGTTATTAACTTCTTTTGGGATATTTTCTCAACAAGAGGGGAGGGCACTTATGGGGTTATTTTCCTATGTCTGTAACCAATGTTTATATTGATTTCTATATGTTTGATGTTGTGAGGAGTTTAAATGATAATAAACTAAACAAAAACTTAATTAATTGTGTTGGTCAGCCCAGCCCATACCCAATCTCCATTTACCATAATTTTCACGTTTGTGCGTCTTGTTGTCACATGACTGTGTGTGTGTGTGTGAGTGGTTAAACGTATATGTTACTGTTGAGTCGTTGATTTAAGTATGTGTTTGGGGTAGTATATGTTGGCTGACACCACCTACAATGATGTGACACGTAACAGCAACGACGGGTAAGTCAAGCAGGCTGGACTCGTAATTAACATTATCGACATCACCTTATTCAGTACGAGACGTTGACGTTACATATCACAAGCAAGTAGTAATAGTACATGGCATCATAGTGTCATTGCAGAAAAATACATTATTATTGATATGGCCTTTGACTGACGATGCCAGTTATAATAATGATAAGGTCAAAAACAAGAAATAAAGGGATACTCACGTAAAATCAATGTCAGGTTAGACATAAATGATAACCTGAGATTTCGCCTCGAGTATTAGCGGGCGAACGCAAAAGAAAAAAAAAAAATATATATATATATATATATATATATATATATATATATATATAGATATATATATATAAATATATATATATATATATATATATATATATATATATATATATTCGCTCCTAATGTTCAGGGAGACGCACTAGCCATTGAACATCACTGGTACAATGGAAGTTCTGCCTTGACAATTAGGGCTCTGGGTCATTGAGGCAAGAGACCTTGAAACGTGCTGTTAACTGGCAATAATTATAAAATGTAACGAATTCCAGGAATAATCCCTCAGGAACAGAACTCTTGAGTACTTCAATATATTCGTAAGTATGGGTCTTCTCTTACTTTAGAGACAGAACACCAGAAAAATATGCGTCCATAAATGAGGACCGAAATATTACAATGCCTCCAGGGTCAGATTTGTATAGCAACAAATCGACGCAACAAATGTGCGTCATCTGCATTCAATGGTGATGCAGAAAAGTACGCATAACTATTTAAACAAAGTAAATCTATATCAGATGCGCTCACATGTGCGTCTATAAAAACTAGACTGGCATGTTAAAATCTCACACACGTGACTCCCACGCGTAAAAAGGACTTAACAGTTACATGTATGCAGAGTAGGATTGTCTGATAACAAATTACAGTCGTAAAGATAGGCTGGACTAGAGTATCTTCTCAATCCAGTGACAGATTCTACCCTTAAACTATTCACTCGTGAACTCTATTTCTTTCACCTTATTTCTCACTTATTTACCACTTTTTCTGTTCTATTTAGACGGGACCAAATCTATCCCTAATACCTATCTAAATCTACGACAGACCAAAGTAAAAAAAGCAAGAAACTCATAAAATCCTGATGGAAAAAAACCCAAGCAAAAAATGTGAGATAAAAGATGAACTAAAAATACCAATTAATAAAAAATTTCTGAGGCTCAAGCTTGGAACTGGATATTTCACGTGCGAAGAGTGTCAAGAACCCAACACAATTAGACACTTTCTGATGGACTGCAAAATATATGACCAGCAGAGGCAAAACATTAAGACATACTGTACTAACCACAAGGTAGACATTAGTGTAGAAAATCTCATAGGCACTAAGAATCCCTTCAGAAATACAAAAGTTAATAAAACACTATATTACAAAAACAAATGCTAACTTATTAAAAAAAACAATTATAATAAATAAATAAGGATGCAAGCCAGTAATCCACAGTGGTGGAAGATTCCCCACAGATAAATGCAGATTGACTAAATAATCCTCCAATGAACATTAAAGGCACAGTTTAGACAATATCATATTTGGATAATAAAACCACATTGAACTATAACTACACAAGGACAAATAACTAATAGAGATAATATAGTATAAAATAAATATACTACTCGTCAAAAGTCAAGGGCCACTTAGAAAAACCTTGGTTGAAACCATAAAACAAATCTGATATAAACGTAATTGGTATCAGTCAAAACGGCATTTATTGATTACCAAATTGACATGTCACGTAAAGAAATGGAAACACACATTCAAACGCAATGAAGCTGTGAAGTGTGTCACCCACCTTTTCAAAAGTCACACAATAGATATTGGACAAATAGACATTTCAAAATCGGGAATGGCCACCGTTTGCAGCAAGGCATTCAAGACAGCGTAGACGCATCGAGTCCACAAGGGTCCGAAGAGTATCCTGAGGAACAGCTTGCCATTCCTGAAGCAGAAATGCAGTCAGCTGTGCAACATCCATTGGCAGGGGGTTATTTGTTGACAATCTTCGACCAAGGACGTCCCAGAGGTGCTCAATCGGAGAAAGGTTCAGATGAATGAGCTGGCCATGTCATCCTGATGATCCCATGTTGTTGAATAAACTCATTCACCACACGAGCTCGATGGGGTCGAGCGTTATCATCTTGGAGGATGGCATTACCACCTATGGCCTCCAGAGCAGGCTGAACAATTGGTCTCAAGATTTCGTTCTGGTATCTTGGGCCGGTCAAGTTGCCTTGGATGATGTAGAGTGGGGTCCTGCCGTGTCTTTAGAAGCCTCCCCAGACCATGACAGAACCCCTACCGTAACGATCCACCTCTCGAATTGTGTCATATAAATCGCTCTCCTGGTCGTCTCCAAACTCGAATCCTGCCATCATTGAATGACACAGTGAAGCGAGATTCATCAGTGAAGAGAAGTTGACTCCATAGTTGCCTTGTCCATCGGATGTGCTCGCGACACCAAGCAACACGGGCTCTGCGATGAGCAGGAGTAAGAAGGATTCTGACTGCAGGACGTCGAGCAGTCCAAATTCATGTAAACGACTGCGAATGGTGCTTTGACTGAAATTAACGTTTACAGTTTGTCTCAGCTGACATCTTAGCACCACACATTCGATGGCGCAGGGCTGACAACAAGAGGTACCGGTCATCATGTCTATTGGTGCATCTAGGGCGACCTGGCCGGTGGCGATCCTCCACACTTCCTGTGGCCTGAAATCTCTCCAAAATTCTTTGGATAGTAGAGTGTGACACTGCAAGCCGTCTAGCAACCTCACGGACAGATAAACCACTTTCAACCCACGCTATAGCCCTCATTCTTTGTAAGGTGTCAAGACTTCTTCTCGGTGGCATGGTTTTTGCAAGTGATGAAACTACCCTAAGTCTGCTGATTGTAAAACAAATTAAGAGTGAACTGTGTTCACGGAAAGTCGCCATTGCACGTGGAATGTTAATCAGCACGATTCCTTCACCTGTTTTGTTGTACGGAAGTTTGAAAATACAGATTAAAAATGTGAATTTATGGTCAGCAAACCAAATTGCAGGTGATCACCATGGTTGTCGGTGAGTTGTTTTTATGCTTAACGTGCATAGAGGACTGTCAGAGGAAGATATTGCACCCATTTTTACTAAAAACGTCCTTCATTTAATCATTCTATGCGCTTATATAAAGTAAATGTCCTGATATGCTCCATGTAAAATAATAGGGTGGCCCTTTCATGACTTTTTGACAGATATTATAGAGGAGTATGTTGGGATAGCAGGAAATAACCTTGCAGACAAAGAAGCGAAAGGGGACGAACTAGTTAAAACTAAATTGAAGTAGGCTTAGGGAAGTTTGAAAAAAAAAACATATTACAGTGATTGAGGAACCCACATGTGAAGAAATGAACACACGAAAATCTCATAGATCCACCTGAAAGAAATACACAAGTTTGATAAAAACACTATAACAAAAACCAACAGCTCCATGTAAAAATGGTGCCCCAAATAACCCCTCCAGTGGAAAATCAGGTTGAAAGGGCCTGCTACAAAAAGAAAAGTAGAAAACACCTTTAGTTGAAAAAGGATACAACAACAGCCAAAGTATGTCTATCAAGGTCCAGAAAAGGCTGCTACAAAGAAAAGTAGAAAACACCTTTATTCAAAAAAAAGGACACAGACACAGCCAAAGTATTCTATGCACGAAGGACAGACAGAGAGTAGAGCTAGACACGACTTAATTCCAATCTGTAACTGTGGGCAGCCTACCTCAACCAAGTATTGTCCAATGTATTTCTGTGGCTGGAGGTGAGTAGTGTTACTTAATTAATTGTGTATATAATGCCATATTTGTTTTATAATAATTCATATATGTGCTGTGTTACAACTACCTAAGTAATGATTCAATGGAATGAATTCGGTTAAGAATTTTGAGGATGAATGGAAGGAAGCAAACTAAATCAGGATTTATCAAAGGCTTATCACTATGTAGAAAGGATCAATATATATGATGACAAGAAGAAGAAAAAGCGGAAGGGACTAAGCAAGCTGGTTTTGTAACATAAAACTATATAATAAATGTGTATAAGTTGTGCTTACTTTAACAATGTCACTGCAACTAGACATCTGTTAAACTGACACTATAACAATAGCATTGTGTGCATATCTCCCGCCTAGTCTAGAGGAACTCCTAAGTGGAGTTTATCCCAGGACCTTATGTTGTTTCAGGTTCGAATCTATAATCTGACAGTCAGAAGCCTGAAGTAGATTCAAACGTGTAATCCTACAACATTGACTAGGAGCACAATAACTGATCTACGCAGAGTTACTGGTATCTCTAATGCATGGGAAGGCCAGTAAAGATTGCAAAGATTGACAGACGTGTGTCAACCATCACCATCAACAACTGTGTGTCAACCATCACCATCAACAACTGTTTGGCAGAGACATAAAGCCAGCAGTCCAGACATCTAAGAGATAAAGCCATCAGTCCAGACATCTAGGATATAAAGCCTGCAGTCCAGACATCTAAGATATAAAGTCAGGAGTCCAGACATCTAAGATATAAAGTCAGCAGTCCAGACAACTAAGATATAAAGCCAGCAGTCCAGGCATCTAAGATATAAAGCCAGCAGTCCGGACATCTAAGATATAAAGTCAGCAGTCCAGACATCTAAGATATAAAATCAGCAGTCCAGACATATAAGATATAAAGACAGCAGCACAGACATCTAAGATACAAAGACAGCAGTTCCGACATCTAAGATATAAAGACAGCAATCCAGACATCTAAGATATAAAGACAGCAGTCCAGACATCCAAGATAAGTTCTATTATATAAAAGACTGAAATCACAAACATTCTGGAGAGATAAAACTGTCATGTGACGACATTTAAGTCAAGTTAAAGTCAGAACTCATAGATGAGATATGAACAGTGACTTTATTGTTTACCAAAGTGATGCCAAGTACATATTGAAATAATTCTGTGAATATCGTTAAATAATTCTGTGAATATCTGTAATATAAATTTCTAACTTTTCCATTCTAAAGAAAGAAGAGAAAAAAATCATCATACATAAATATATTGATTAATAATTGTACCCGATGACTTTGTTAACTTTATCATTGTTTAAAGTTACATGTTCATTTTTGATTTTCCCTAGACTACAGCATAGGATAGTCTTCAGCAAGTAGTCGAGTTAGACTCTTGTACTAATTCTTACCATTTGGTCAAGAGATCTTCACAGTCTGACTATAACCAGTGCCATCCATACACCAGTGCCCATTTCTGAGACTGGGGTATTTCTTTTAGTCAGAATTCTCATCTGGCACTATTATCTGGTATCATCTAGATACACCTGTATATCATTTGACCTCGCTACAATGACACCAGAGCGTGTACATCAGACAGGCAAAGACAGTGATAATGAAAAGCTGAGAAAGTGATTCGTTTATTTCTTGAACGTCTCCTCGAATATCTTCTGATGAACGTTAGGTTTTATCCACTTTTATAGGCGCGGAGCAATCGTGGCGCATCCCCTTGGGTGATAACAAAAGCCTACGGTTCCAAAGTTTTGGAACAAGATTTGTGTTATTCTTCAAGAGATCCCCAACCAACCAGGGAGTTAAGCGATCCAGCGTTGCACCCTGCTACGATTTATTTAGTAGTCGCATGCTAATATATATCATTAAAACGAAATGCATGTTAATATCAACTAGACAAAAATTACAAAATTCAGAGAAAACAACAATTCAGATCTACATTGGTACCTCACTAATTGAAAACGTTAATGAACATAAAACTCTAGGTATAATCGTTGACCAGCATCTAAACTGGAACTCACATGTACATGCACTGACCAAGCAAACCGCACATAAAGTTTACCAGTTAGCTAAAATCAAACATTTCCTAGATGAAGATGCACGAAAATTGTTCTATATATCTCACGTAAAGCAAACCTTGACTATTGCTCCACAATCTGGGATGGTTGCTTGTCGTAGATTTTCGATAGGAGAATTAAGACTTGGTTTGGTCCCTTCTGAATAGATTAGAATGTGTGATAGACACAGTGAGAGTTAGTAAAAAAAAAAAATATAGATTTTCCCAAGAGTGCAGTGGTAGCGAATCAAATAGAACTGTCCCCTGAAAAAAAAACAAGAATCTTCTCTCTCTCTCAGGCCTATCTTCTACGACAGATATATAAGAGTCAGACAGACAATTGACAACATATATTACTATGCATGAACATACCACTCACGTGCTCACACCTTCAAGTGACAACAGTTTGACACACAGACGTGGGAAAACTATAATAATACTTATGTAAATACTCTAGAACGAGCTGACCAACGCACTGATGTAGTTCAAGAGAGATTTTTATTATCATCTAAAAATCTTCTCACAACACCAAAAATTACATCCAGGAAAAACATATACAAATAGTCATACAATTCAAGAAAATGCTACCAGGATGATAGCCCGTTATATCTTACTCTAGGTTTAGCCCACAGCCCCGTTAAGAGAACAGATGATGGCCCAAAGAGTTATAGATACGTAGGGTTGAGTCTAAGAGGTTTCCTTCTTTCTCGTAAATGTATAAACAGAGTTGGATAAATCTGATTTAACCTAAGAAAACAGAAAACTCTAGCATTAGGTAACAAATCCTGCAGGTTAAAAAAAAAAAGTTAAGACAGCAAATGGGTGTCAATAATACACCGGATAAACTAACACTCAGACCTGTGTATTCTCATTCATTCAGCCATGGCCTTTCTTTCACATATATACTCACAACTTTGCTCGCTGCCTCTGGGAACATAATAATTCTAGGACCCTCACACAGACCCGAAAATGCAGTCATTGACCAAGAAGTCCCCAGTTCCAAAAGACGTACTGAACTCTCTGTCTCAGGAACGATTCCTTGGGTGTTCTAATTTTTCGAATGTCTGATTGAGTCACGTGAACCTTGTCCAGGCACGAAAGTTAGCAGAGCACAATGTCATTAGCTTTGGCTTCTAGTATTTAAAGAATGTCAGATCGGTGTCTAATTTCAGGAAGGTACTATCTTTGGTCACCACAGTACTAGTCAAAACTCTGTCGGAATGTTTCTAATATTAGCTTGCCACAACGGGCTGAATTGTACTGAAGAGTTTTTCTGGAAGAATTAATTCTGGCGCGAAGGCCACTTACTTCATTTAACTGTTAAAGTTCAGGTAATGAAATGATTACTTTCTTCACAAAAAAATGTTCATGTACTAGAATGCTGGTAAAGTTGGGTACCACCGTTTCACTATATAAAAAAAAGAAAGAACACATATGGCATAATTTACAATATGTACCCAATATAACTTACATTTTAAACAGCAAGCCTACAGCTTGACTTATCATTTAAATTACCCGTAAAGTAAGTTATATTTTTTTTTTAAAAATCATCAGTTCTCATGAATTTAGGAACACGTGCGTGTTCCGTCAACATCTCATGAGGCTTCTAGCATTTAAAAGTTAGTTAGAAAAATATGATCTCGTCTGATTAGTTAGCAGTTAAATTTAATTCATTATAGCTACCTGTTTGTTAAGCTAGAAGTATAATTAGTTCTGCCTTCCACTGAAACACGTCACTAGAAAATAATACAGACTATATAAATTTTGCACTCTGCACAGAATCTAACTAGTGAAGTAATTTTTAAGCGATTTAACACTTTAAACCTTTAACCACTTCGCAAAATGCTAGATAATAATATATTTACCTCAATCACAGCACTACCGGGTATCGCACAATTTAGAATTATACGCTGATATATTTAATTTGAAATTTAGGAGTTCGGCAAATTTTCCGAACAACTAAAGCTTCGCTTATACAGCTCTACTCTTCGCGAACCCCTGTCTACTGCGTATTATTGAGAAAGAATGAAAATAAAGTTTTCAAACTAGGTTTAATATCTGAAACAGACAAAGGATGAACTATTTCCCCAACCCCGATCTCTCCCCTTCTCATAACACCTACGTCAGCTTCCCTCATTTCGTAACAGCCATCAGTGACCGAGAAATGCGCGTGACAGTTGCAAATCTCAGACAACCGTCTACAAAGCATTGGCGATTTTCACACTACGCCGGGTTTTTCTAACGCAAAACCTCATGCGTTTCTGCAAACTGTAGACAGCTGTCTGTCTGCCATGCCCCGATGGAGCGAATTCTCACCCCCCCCCCCCCCCGCCCGGGGACACTGGTCAGTCAGCGCTCTGACCGGAAAACTGCAGACGAATGTCTGGCGAGGACCGTATATTCACAGCTATCGTTCGACCGGCAGGGCTGACATCTACGTAATCAAGTTACTCGTGCGATTCTCAGTTTGAGAAAGAACAAGGTAACGTTTGAGAATACTGAAGGAAATATTTTTCGCACCCGAGTGATGCGAAAAATACCGGAAAAACAAGTACGGAAAGATAATAAAATAAAAGGATTCGGGTGAGAGAATAGGAAGAAGATCTAGGAAATTTAAATGATCATAAGACCTACGTGACAGGACGTCCCCCCTTTAAGATATGGAAGCACTCCATGTCTACGTTATGGAATTAAATTTCCTATAACCGTAGCTTCGAGGTGTCTGTTTTCTTCCCTCTCATCTTCCCCCTCCATCTCTGTCCAAGTCCTACTCATGAAGTCTGCTCCCCAAAGTTTCCTTTTTCTGGAATGTCTCCCATGCGCGCTTGAAAGAGCGTCGCCGCTTCTGACATTTTTGAAAGACTTCCTGTGATTGCGGTGGAGTATCCCTGCTACTATCATCATCTTCGTCAGCTCTGGCGATCGTCAGGAGATGGTCGGAGGTTGGCACTGGTTTTTCCAAGTATCTCTTTACGAGATTTAAATGGAAAACCTTCTCCTTTCCTTGAATAGAGATCTGGTAGTTAGCCTTGGAAATCTTTTCCAGGACGGTAACCGGCCCTTGCCATCCGATCCTCATTTGGTTGTTCTCGGTAGGGAGTAACACCAAAACTTTCTCTCCTGCTTCCAGTTCTCTCTCTTTCGCGACTTTCCTGTATCGGTTAGCGTGCTTTGTGCGTGCTCGCTTAAAGTTAGTCGTTGCTAGGTCCCACCCTAGTTTCAACCTATCCTTTAAATCCGATACGTATTTGCTTGCTGAGACAACTGTCTCATCCGCCTTCTGGTCTGTCAGCGACCAAAGTAAGGCTTCGAGCGGGCCCTTAATGGGTCTCCTGAATAAAAGCGTAGCTGGCGGAAATCCTGTGGAAGTATGAGGAGATTCTCTATAGCCAAATAAAGCTGCCGGAATGCAACAATCCCAATCTTCAGGTTTCACTTGTGCCAGTCTACTTAACATCATGTTGAGGTTTCCGCTAACACGTTCCACGAGCCAATTTCCGGCCGGAGCATATGGCTTCGTGTAGATGTGTTTGGTCCTCAAGATCTTCACGATCTCATCCATCAACAGGTTTCGGTATGGGGATCCGTTATCCGTCAGCACTTGCTGAGGGAATCCCAACAGAGTGAAAATCTGCACGAGGGCTTGTTGCGTGCATATTTTGACGCACATTTTACAAAAATCGATATGGCTATTTAATATGGGAAAAATATAGACATTCATTTATTTGTGTATGAAAATGCTGTTTATGGTAAAAGCGAGATAATCCATGTTTGATTCACACTTTTGATTATAGGAGTAATCGTTCTGGATATTGATCCAGCGCAAGGATATTGCGCTTGCGTTTGTACTTATTTTTTAGGGCCAGAAAATATATTAATTTGCTTATTGTGTTTATGGCCTGAATTCATATGTATTACATATTATTAGTACAAGTAGAATCAGTCCTATATTGTATATTTTGGATGGGTAGGAGGGACTAGATTCTTGCTAGCGGAAGTATGAGTTGTCTTGACAAGTCGTGATGAGTTCCGATGTACCGCTTACAAATGGCGGGGTACGTTTTTCAAGAGCTGGTCCTTTCGTCAGAAAAAAAAAAAAATGTCTTACGACGTGGTTTTTCTTCTGAAGGAGATGGTGTCTCTACGATAGTTTGTGTTAGAGACTCTCCTTATGTCAGTATATAGATGATTCGGACTCCAGGTAAACCCAGCTCCTATTTTTGATGATCTCTCGTCGGTTAGGCCTAGCTTGACTTTTGGGTGCTTCGTTATGCTAGTGTCGTGTTTGGTATCGACGAAGATGACAGATTTTCCTGCAGCAGTTATGGCTACGTGAAATTAACCTGATCACCGTAGAGCTGTATGGAAACATTTACGAAATCATTTATATAACCATTATAAATTAACTCTGGCTTATATTCTCCTTCCTATGAATGAGTGAACGACAACTCAGGGAGACAGCCATGTTGGATTTCGGTCATCATATGTTTTGATCACTGCCAAGAGAACAGATTATTTATCTTATTATCGGACAGTGACAGGGAGATCTCAATCTTGCTAGAAACCCCCTTTCGTGGTTTCATAATATATACTACAAACTATGGACGTCAAGTAACTTTGGTTATTTATCGATCCGCCTTCACTGACGCGTTTAGTCAGATAGGGGGATGTGGCCATAATGTATCATGACATTGAACTTTTGATGTACTGCCCATTATTTCTGAATGTGTCATGACTTCAGATCTGCTATGTATACCTACAAATTGATATGTCAACGAACCATGATGTACTCGTATGTCCCAGTGTGTACGTCTGAATAAATTGAGTAAACTAAGATTCCAGCAGTCTGCATTGGTGCCTTGTAGACACAAGTGTGAGTGGTTATATTGGTCAGCACACGAACAGTACACCAGTCGCGGTAATCACACTCTACACTTCTACTTCATACATACACCATCCTGCGTCGGCTGAAGTGACCAAGTTTAGGGCCTGCTTCCCCTGGAGCCTTTGCCTTCCCTAACTCAGGACTAGGGTGAGTTACCCATTTACAGCTGGGTAGACTGGAGCATGCCTGATCTCAACAACACACCACTCTTCCTTACAGAGCAGACAGACTGATACTTTACAGTGTGTGTGTGAAAGCAACTTTACAGAGTGGAAAGAACAAGACTTTACAGGGCTTGTGCGACATGCTTGGCATCTGCGCATGTTAGCGGTATAGCTTCTGCCCACATAGTGCATGTATCGACTAAGGTCAGGATAAACCTGTTCCTTCTTTTAGTCCTTTCGAAAGGCCCTAAAATGTCGATCACAACCCGTTCAAATGGTGTTCCCACTATTGGCATTTCACCCAACGAGACTGGGGGTGTCCGTTGCTTGGGTGGTACACGTTGGCACTGGGCACAGGATTTGACATATCTGATAATATCAGTATTTACTCCTGGCCACCAATAATGAGTGGTTATCCGTTGGTTTGTGGCGTTCTGTCCCATATGTCCGCTGAAGGGAAGAGAGTGCCCCATTTCTAGGATTTGGCTTCTGTACTGTCTCGGTACTAGGAGCTGGTTGTAACCTTGGTCAGGCTTGCCCGTTCTGCGATAAAGTACGCCATCCTTAGAAAAAATGTCCCCGTGCTGTCTGGGTTCCTTAGCCATGGGCAGTTTCCTAAAGCAGGGTGCCAAAGTAGGGTCCTTGTATTGCGCTTCTTTAAGTTCCATGGGTAACAAATTAGGCGCAGGCTCCCGTTCCTTCATGGTTTGCCCTCTTGTAGTTACTGCTGCCACAATCGGCTCTTCCGGTTTCCCAATACACACGTATCTCCCGCCAAGTATGACTGGGTAGATGGGATCATCCATAACAGCCGCTTTGATCACGCCTTTGACAAAGTCAGAGTGTATCTCCACCAATGCGATGGGAAGCGCTGTAGGTGCATCACTCTTACGAACTCCACAAAGTTTGACGGTCTCTCCTGTCTCTTGACCGGGTTTGACCAGGTTTCTGGCGACAATGCAATCATAAGAAAGCCCCATGTCAAATAAGCAAGAAGTTTGAGAACCGTTCAAAATAACAGTACCTCGCGTTGAGGGTCTATCCCCAACAGGTTGGGAATCACTGTCAATAATTCCACCTTGCGAGACTGTTAATAAGCATCCGATGCGTTTCGGCTCGGTGTGCTCGGTCTGATCATATGTCCCGTGCTCAGGGGTTCTCCCTTTGCCACCTTGACCTTTCTGGCTGCGCTGCCATGTAGGGCGGTCGGGTTGATCAGACGGTTTGGGGTGGTTGGGGTACTTGTTCTTGTAGAACTTGGATTTTTCAGGAGGGGGGTTTTGAGGTCCAGTTTCTCTGTGGTTATTCTGATTAGAAGCCTGAGAAGATTGCTCTAGGTTATTTTTTCGAAAATGCTCTTCTGTCGGTTTACGTTTTGAGGCCGGTAGTTCAGCCAGCGCATTGTGATAACGCTCAGACTTCTCTAAGATGTCTTCAAGCTTTTCTGCACCTTGCTCAGCCAAAAATCTTCGGGTGTCCGCAGACAAAGTGTTCTTTATTTGTTCTGTTAGAACAAATTCCTCAAGACCTTCGTAGGTAGAGGGGAGCTGTGAAAGCTCAAGGCACTTTGTTAGGTATCCCTTTAGACGGGAAGAGAATTGCTGGAAAGTTTCCGAGCTCTCTTTCCTGCTGTTTCGGAAGAGTTGCAAAAATTTTCGAGCATTCATTTCGAAACGCTCGAGCAAAGCTTTCTTCAACACATCATAGTTGTCTTGTTGGCTGCTTTCCAGTTTGGCGTAAACATCATAGGCACTACTTTTCAAAGCCTGAGAAAGCTTCACATTCCAACGCGACCTCTCCAAACCGTACAGAGTTGCAATTTTCTCAAATTTTTCTAACCATGTGTCAATCTTCTCATTAGGACACGGGAAAGACTCTAGCGGAAAAGACATAGCAGTGAGATGAGTAGATTGAGTATTAGAAGAATCAGTTAAGGAAGAATGAGGAGAAGACTCTCCATTGCTGGAGGTAGAGGCCGCGCCACGACTTTGGAACTCTAGAGTTTTAAGAGCCAACTCATGCTGTCTCTCCTCCCTCTCCTTCTCATGCTGTCTCTCTTTCTCTCGTTCTTCATGCTGTCTCTCCTTCTCTTTTTCCTCATGCTGTCTCTCCTTCTCTTTTTCCTCATGCTGCATCCTGCGAATTTCCATTTCTTCCTCGATCTTCCTCTGCTCTTTAGCTTCAGCTGCTTTCCTCTCCGCATCATATCTCTCAAGTTCGTGTCTGACAAACGCTTTCGCTTCCTCTCCTTCCAGTCTCTCCTCTCTCGCTTCGTCCCTGAGGAGTTGTCTGAGCTTTGCCCTCTCGGCCATATTATGTCAGTGACTGAGACTAGTGGAGAAAGAAAATAGGAAAAAGGATACTCTGGTTCCTACCACTTACGAGAAAAAATTTACCAAAAAATCAAAAGATGATATATTTAACCCTGGGATACCTCCTCCAAAAATAATAATCTAACTATCGCTGCTATTATCGGCAATAAAGCACCTAATGCAAAACCCGACTACGCCAACTAAATGGTAGTTAAGATTAATCCCTGAAAAATAAGTAGCTACAGTGGAAAAGCAAAATAATTATTGCAAAAATTTCGGAGAAAAAAAAAATCCCCTTAATTTTTTAATCCACTATCAAGTTTACCCCTGAAGACAGTTAGGGTGAGGGAGGGAATTAATCTGGACAAATAGTCCGAAACGCACTCCTTAACTTAGTTCAAACACCTTCCTGCTTCAGAACCCTTGTGAATGTTATACACTCACAAAACTTTACCAGCGTTTAGTATTACAATCGACATTAATAACATGTATTCCGACAAAATCAGCCTGTAATTCAAATGTATATTATTCCAAATGCTGTGGAAAAAAAAAACTTATCAGTTTGTGTGGTCAGCACGCCCACAAACAGATCGTTAGTCTAGGGGATAAATTATTTAAAGATATAACAACTCACAAGACATCACACTCTTACTCTATTACAGAATAAAGAATCTTAATTTCAAAAACCCAATAGACGAGCAACCATTTATCGTATCGTCTCAGGATTTTGGGTTCAATTCCCGGTAACGAGTCCCCATTTGTCGTAGATTTTCGATAGGAGAATTAAGACTTGGTTTGGTCCCTTCTGAATAGATTAGAATGTGTGATAGACACAGTGAGAGTTAGTAAAAAAAAATATAGATTTTCCCAAGAGTGCAGTGGTAGCGAATCAAATAGAACTGTCCCCTGAAAAAAAACAAGAATCTTCTCTCTCTCTCAGGCCTATCTTCTACGACAGATATATAAGAGTCAGACAGACAATTGACAACATATATTACTATGCATGAACATACCACTCACGTGCTCACACCTTCAAGTGACAACAGTTTGACACACAGACGTGGGAAAACTATAATAATACTTATGTAAATACTCTAGAACGAGCTGACCAACGCACTGATGTAGTTCAAGAGAGATTTTTATTATCATCTAAAAATCTTCTCACAACACCAAAAATTACATCCAGGAAAAACATATACAAATAGTCATACAATTCAAGAAAATGCTACCAGGATGATAGCCCGTTATATCTTACTCTAGGTTTAGCCCACAGCCCCGTTAAGAGAACAGATGATGGCCCAAAGAGTTATAGATACGTAGGGTTGAGTCTAAGAGGTTTCCTTCTTTCTCGTAAATGTATAAACAGAGTTGGATAAATCTGATTTAACCTAAGAAAACAGAAAACTCTAGCATTAGGTAACAAATCCTGCAGGTTAAAAAAAAAAAAGTTAAGACAGCAAATGGGTGTCAATAATACACCGGATAAACTAACACTCAGACCTGTGTATTCTCATTCATTCAGCCATGGCCTTTCTTTCACATATATACTCACAACTTTGCTCGCTGCCTCTGGGAACATAATAATTCTAGGACCCTCACACAGACCCGAAAATGCAGTCATTGACCAAGAAGTCCCCAGTTCCAAAAGACGTACTGAACTCTCTGTCTCAGGAACGATTCCTTGGGTGTTCTAATTTTTCGAATGTCTGATTGAGTCACGTGAACCTTGTCCAGGCACGAAAGTTAGCAGAGCACAATGTCATTAGCTTTGGCTTCTAGTATTTAAAGAATGTCAGATCGGTGTCTAATTTCAGGAAGGTACTATCTTTGGTCACCACAGTACTAGTCAAAACTCTGTCGGAATGTTTCTAATATTAGCTTGCCACAACGGGCTGAATTGTACTGAAGAGTTTTTCTGGAAGAAGTAATTCTGGCGCGAAGGCCTCTTACTTCATTTAACTGTTAAAGTTCAGGTAATGAAATGATTACTTTCTTCACAAAAAAATGTTCATGTACTAGAATGCTGGTAAAGTTGGGTACCACCGTTTCACTATATAATAAAAAGAAAGAACACATATGGCATAATTTACAATATGTACCCAATATAACTTACATTTTAAACAGCAAGCCTACAGCTTGACTTATCATTTAAATTACCCGTAAAGTAAGTTATATTTTTTTTTTTAAAATCATCAGTTCTCATGAATTTAGGAACACGTGCGTGTTCCGTCAACATCTCATGAGGCTTCTAGCATTTAAAAGTTAGTTAGAAAAATATGATCTCATCTGATTAGTTAGCAGTTAAATTTAATTCATTATAGCTACCTGTTTGTTAAGCTAGAAGTATAATTAGTTCTGCCTTCCACTGAAACACGTCACTAGAAAATAATACAGACTATATAAATTTTGCACTCTGCACAGAATCTAACTAGTGAAGTAATTTTTAAGCGATTTAACACTTTAAACCTTTAACCACTTCGCAAAATGCTAGATAATAATATATTTACCTCAATCACAGCACTACCGGGTATCGCACAATTTAGAATTATACGCTGATATATTTAATTTGAAATTTAGGAGTTCGGCAAATTTTCCGAACAACTAAAGCTTCGCTTATACAGCTCTACTCTTCGCGAACCCCTGTCTACTGCGTATTATTGAGAAAGAATGAAAATAAAGTTTTCAAACTAGGTTTAATATCTGAAACAGACAAAGAATGAACTATTTCCCCAACCCCGATCTCTCCCCTTCTCATAACACCTACGTCAGCTTCCCTCATTTCGTAACAGCCATCAGTGACCGAGAAATGCGCGTGACAGTTGCAAATCTCAGACAACCGTCTACAAAGCATTGGCGATTTTCACACTACGCCGGGTTTTTCTAACGCAAAACCTCATGCGTTTCTGCAAACTGTAGACAGCTGTCTGTCTGCCATGCCCCGATGGAGCGAATTCTCACACCCCCCCCCGCCCGGGGACACTGGTCAGTCAGCGCTCTGACCGGAAAAACTACAGACGAATGTCTGGCGAGGACCGTATATTCACAGCTATCGTTCGACCGGCAGGGCTGACATCTACGTAATCAAGTTACTCGTGCGATTCTCAGTTTGAGAAAGAACAAGGTAACGTTTGAGAATACTGAAGGAAATATTTTTCGCACCCGAGTGATGCGAAAAATACCGGAAAAACAAGTACGGAAAGATAATAAAATAAAAGGATTCGGGTGAGAGAATAGGAAGAAGATCTAGGAAATTTAAATGATCATAAGACCTACGTGACATTGCTCAATGTCCAACACAAAGAGACTCCGTTCACTACAAAAGCGTGCAGTGCGTCTAGTCTCTGACAACTGCCTAACTCAGTGTGTAGATTTCTATAAAAACCTCAGAATACTGCCCTTAAGAAAGCGCCTTCTGTTTAACAAAGCTAAATTTGTTCACAAAATCCTGTCACACAATGCTCCAGCATATATGTGGCCAATGTTCAATTACAATGAAAGACGCAGTCTACGCTTTAACAGATTGCAAGTGCCCAAGCCTAGGCTTGACTTATTCAAGAAAAGCTTAGCGTACTCTGCTGCTCATCTTTGGAATTGTCTTCCACATAACCTAAGAAACAACCTCAGTCCCTATTCATACAATCATAGACTTTTTGAATACTTTCTGAATTCTGATTACATGCCCCCCTAATCGGATTATCTTTTCTTATAAGATCAACTGTAGGTTCTAATGACGATGTTTGTACTTTTCAACATATGTTATGTCATGCTTATAAGTAATTAATGTTAATATGAGTGTGCTATATTATTATTTTACTTTACGTTGAATTTCTTGAAATTGATATGTAACATGCATATGAGAATAAATGAATTCAGTATGAAAGGTGAGCGAAAGGAAGGGCAGAATGTTAGACGGGCCTGTGTGCACAATTCTCAACACTTTGAAAATAAAGTTCGTTCGTTCGTTCTGCATCCATTGACAAAACCGTCGTGTCTTCTACATCTGGAGCCAGAAAAAACTTTTGTTAACACCTACAAAACCTTCTGATAACCAGTCATCTGATGATGAAGACAGCTCTGCCGTGACAACTGTAGCCACAAGCGACGAAAGTAGCTGCGATTAGAGTCCTTTAACATTTCTTATATTTTTTGTACGTATAGCATATACTTACATAATATCTCGTTTGTGATCAACATGTTTGATAACTAACTATATGAAGTTCATAAATCTTGTTAACAATTCAGTTTTTGTTTTGTTTTGTCACTTTTGACTTTTATTTAGAGTAAGAGTACTTAGGCAAGATTAAAACACTAAGTACTTGAGCACGACTAGTTAGTAAAATAAACACTAGTCACAAACCCATGACGTCATTCAATCATAGTGTACATGAACTCATGACGTCATCAAACCTTGTGTGGAATCCATACAAGTTAGAACGGAAGCCCTTTAGAATAGATAGTTTCCGGTCTAGCCTCGAATACGAAATAACATCCGTGGAGCTGAGCACCGGATGAAGGTAGGGAAAGGCATCTTGGGAGCAGTCAGTCCGCGAGGAGCCCCTCGCACAGGTGACATGAACCATTGCACGTTAGGTGTTATCCACTTTTATAGGCGCGGAGCAATCGTGGCGCATCCCCTTGGGTGATAACAAAAGCCTACGGTTCCAAAGTTTTGGAACAAGATTTGTGTTATTCTTCAAGAGATCCCCAACCAACCAGGGAGTTCAGCGAGCCAGCGCTGCACCCTGCTACGATTTATTTAGTAGTCCCTCTTCACTTATAGCAGATACTACCGTAAGTATCGGGTTCAAGTCTCGATCGAACATTTTCATTTCAGTTAGGAGTCCACAGCACACCAGACATGCCAAATTCACGGCTAAAGTAAGCAGAAGCATTTTTTTTTCATTACCTCGAGGCTAATAGTAGCAGTCCCACTATATCACTCAACGCCAATCATCTTGATTTATATTGCTGGTTTTTTTTTTTTTATATGCGTCTGGAGATGTGTAATCCATGATCCAGCATGGAATGCCAGAAATAGTAACAACTAAATAAAGGAACTTTTGTAAGAAATATTGGACTCGTCCTTTTATCTCCAATTGAAAGCTTTTGACGCCAAGTTATTGGAATTGCTTAATTTAATTTACTACGATCATGCAGTTGTAAACACCAACATATACGAGCCTCCAAAACCAATCTGGGTTTCCTTGTCACTTCTGTAACCACCATCTCTGGCGGTAGCCAGTTATTCAACAGAAGAACACTATCACAATTAGTACAGTGATTATTTTACTTCTGACAACATCAGGGGATGTAGCAATATAGACTGTACTACACAACCAACCCAGTCATTCAGTACCACATACACTAACGAGGTATTGCCACTCTTTCTTCCCACTGTCACAAGGGTGCGTGGCTGCTCATGAGTTAAAGAAGGCAAACCGCAGCGATGAAAGGAACTAGCGCCCCCACCTCATAAAAAAGCTGGATCTAGAATGTTGAAGTCTCCAGCCCTCCTCTCCTGGCAGTATCAGTTTAAGAGTACATTTTCTTTTATTCAACACAAGCGCTCATTTATGAAAGTCTCATTTCTGCTGCTGCCTCCTGTGCAGTTCTCAATTTATCGTTTAGTGTTCGAAAATTCCAGGCACCAACTCTGGAGATTTTTTAGAACAAAATAAACATTCAAAAAGTGGTTCAGCAGCTCAGACTTTTTTTTTTCCTAGTTTGAGAAATATGCTTGCGAAAGAAGTGCTAAAGAAAAATAGAAAAATCTTCTTACAACAATAAAGACACGAAACTGACATGATACGGCCGCAAGTTATGATCACGTGGGCTGGCAAAATTGGGTTCATTCAAGGCGCAGTGACAAGCAAGAGAGAAGGCAGACAGAGAAAGTACTGAACAGAAAATACATGTGGCGGAACTAAACAAACTAACAAACCGTAGACAAAAGTGGCGACTAATTATTAATAACTTATCGTTTTGACCAAGTATTATTGGATAAGTCAAGCTAAGACTTAATTAGAAAAGGGAATTTTGTTCCGACAGTAGTTGAACCCACGAGGTGAAAGGTGAAAGGGTATATTATCAACAACATGCGTATCGAAACTCGGATTAGGTTCCTGAATATGCCCTAAATCCAGCGGTTCCCAACATATTTCGCTGCGCTTACCTCATTTTATTTATATAAACATTCCCGTCTCGGCTATTCAATACGAAAAGAAATAAATTATAGAGCAAGTATGGGAAATAAGTATGTCAATCGACACATGTAGGGGAATTTGATTATTTTGACCTGGCACGATACTGAAGGGGCAAAAGAGAAGTTGACAAGAAAACGAAGATGGCTGTATAACTGCTTCACCTATGTCCCAGTCTTGACGTAAATTAAAATAATCGAGTCGTACTTTGTTAATTTTATTCAGTTCAAATGGCATTTGAATTCTTTAAAGATTCATTTCACTACATAATAGAGAATTCTATACAAGAGCTTTTCACTTTGATATGCTTGGAAAATCGTGGACTTGAAGCTGGGGCGGGGGGGGGGGGGGGGGGGGGATGTCGCAAGGCCTGCAGGTGCACTCTGATATTTATCTCTTGGGATATTCAGTTACTGAGATGTAAGAACATCTTCTGAAAGTTGAGAAACTTCCTTCATTAAAACTGGACAGTTCCAAATTATTTTCCATGTTTGGCACGACGTGGCTCTGGGAATAAACATTTTTCTCAATCACTTTGATCAAGTCAAAATACAAATCTCAAATAATGGGCATGAATTTGGAGAGTTTTGGCCATTTGGGCAGACATTTAGATCGTAATGTTTCATGCTTATGCTTATTTTATTATTGTTTTTAAATTACTGAGTTTTCTTGATTTGTATTTGACTCTATATGAAAGAATAATCCTTGAATAAAGTTATTTAAAGTAATTTCGAAATTTTCTACTTTAATTAAAGTAGGTAAGAACCTTTGTTATTTAATGTAGTGAGTGGATCATGAAATTCACCACACATTTGATTTGACTTTGAAATCCTATTGTCTACCCAGGTTCTAGATTTGTCAAGCTTATGCGTATAAGAAGATAAATAAACTCTTTATTAAAGAATTAATTCTTCATCATGAAAACTTTATTCAGCAAATAACAACATTTTGTTAGCATCATAAATGTTTATCAGAGCATAGTAACTTAAATTAGCGAGACATTTTATTATCTTTCTTGTCAACCAACACTTTTGGTATTGGCACCGTTTGGGTAGAAAAACCTGCATATCGTGTTCTGCATCGCTTGTTTCTTGCTATGGATTTGATTGAGAACAAAACTGAGAATCCTGATTAATATAGCTGAACTGTAATAAACGAAGTTATATCCCCTAAAAGCACGTTTAAGTATGAGATATGCTTCTCCAGGGGTATACCTAAAACGTTCTAACTTCATTGATCGGAAATCAGTTAGGAGTTTCTGGTTATTTCTGAGATCAGTTAGCTCGTCTTTAATTGGAACATTGTCGCTGGGGTTTTTTTTTTCTAACGCAATAATATACAATACTGGAGACAGGCAGTTGTGGAAAGACATGATCACCGAAGAAGAAGAAGAAAAAGAAGAAGAAAGTTATATACCACATATTCCCCCAACCTCGTTCACAAGCTTCTTGTAACTCCTAGAGTGCTTGTCTCCCCAGGTTGGGAACCGCTGCATAACCAATCCCAGTTTTACCGCACACAGGTAAATAATATATGTACAGCTAGCGATCGCATTATGTGTGTGGTGCTGGTAGGAAGCATGAACTTTTGTAATATGTTTCCGCACAACTAAGTACCGGTATCTCTGCAGACGTATTTTAAACGTACGTATGACATTAACGAAACTTTTAATGCTGTCACTGTGTTTTGTCTTTCCATTCTGTTACACATCATAGTGCCTTATTGAGTTAGTTGTATTAATTTTTCTTTCTATATGTAACACATTCTTTCAGTCATTTTATTGTACTGCATTCTTTCAAGTTGTTGTTTATTTTAGGACCCTACATAAACGATTGAATTTTGTTTTGTGCATGTGATACCCGGTTTAACCCCAAATGGATTCTAATTTTGGTATATTTTGTTCCTTTTTTTCTATATAGTACCTTATATTTGTTGTTTTTCCAGGCTATAAATTCTCTGGCGCTTGTGTGGCATTTTCTAAGATCTCTTGGTGCATCTCTTCCCTGTTTGGGTATATCTCCTGTCACCCTGCTGAGTTTTGGGATGTTTCTGCTCTGATTTATTGTATGATACCTTCTTATTTATTGCCATTGATATTAACTCATGTAGTTATATTTGGAATGCACTGCTTTGTAATGTTTTGGAATTTATCTTACTTTGTTAGTGAATATTTGTGGTGAATATTTTATTTATGTATTTAGTTTTACTTTTAAACCTTCTCTTTTGCTCCGGTACTTATATGTTAATTTTTGTTTTGGTAACATAAAATTTTATTATGTTTTGTATTTCCCTGGGTAGGTCAACTTTTAGTACAGTTTAGAGTGATAGTAAGTTTTCTTTCAAGTAATTCATTCATTATTTTTCGCTCTCCGTTGAGCACAAGCCTCCAACAAATATCGCCCAAGCCTTTCCGTCACGTGCTCTCGATCACCTTCACGTCAATGTTTGAGTAATCGTGGCCGTTGATAACTATACCCGAAACGTCCCATATTTCTACTCCTTCATTTGTTTTTAAAATTGACTCCACAATATTGTCTTTACCAGTTTAAAAACCTACTTTAATTATTTACACAAATTGTTTTACATATATTGGTGATACCATGTTTTCGTTTCGTTGTGTTTGTAAATTTTAGTTTTCTACACCTATCTATATTTACCATCTATGTCAAATGTTTGTGACTGTTTCTGACGAAAGGTAACGTTCGTTCGTTCGATCTCCTTGGTTTTTTTTTTTTTAAGTTCTCATTTATTATCCTTGTGTGATTAGGAGTGAGTTCTAGGGTTTACTTGCTAACCAAAAGGCTTCTCTAACTCAGCGGGTTCAACATTAGTAGAGTTCGTCAAACATGCTAGACCAGCATGGTTCAAGTGCAGTCACGGGGGGGGGGGGGGGGGTGGGGGGGCGGGGAGGAGCGGGGGGGGGTGGGGGGGGGGGCAGGGGGGGGGGGGGGGGGGGGGGGGGGGGGGGGGGGGGGGGGGGGTAGGGGGGGGAGGGGGGGAGGGAGGGAGGTAGATGGAGGGGGGGGTGGGGGGGGGGGGGGAGAGGGGGGGGGGGGGGGGGAGGGGGGGGGAGAGGGGGGGGGAGGGGGGGGCAGAGGGAGGGGGGGGGGGGGGGGGGGGGGGGTGCAGGGGGGGGGGGGGGGGGGGGGGGGGGGGGGGGGGGGGGGGGGGGGGGGGGGGGGGGGGAGACAGGGAGACAGGCAGATGTGGCCCGCGTAAAATTGTTATGTGGCCCACGCTCATACAAAAACTATTTCTTTAATTACTTGTATATGGTAAAATTAATACATTTGAGATATAGACTCAAAACGTCCGATGAAAAGCAATGTTTTACTGCCTACAGTCAGCATCCGAAAGTTCGATTGACACTGATTTATAATCGAGACTTTGGTTACAGAAAATCCGCCCTTCCACTCAAATCCTTACCTGGACCCCCCCCCCCCCCCCCCTTTGGTTACCCGCCCCCCCCTCCCCCCCCTCCCCCCCCCCCCCCCCCCCCCCCCCCCCCCCCCCCCCCCCCAACCCCCCCCCCCCCCCCCCCCCCCCCCCCCCCCCCCTGGTATAGTGGCGCTGCCTGTCAACGAAAACGGACCAGGATTTCAGATCTCCTTTCAAAGAAGATATTTTAGGAACTTTAAAAATGCTACATCATTCTCTCGGGGGTAGAAGGGGCATAAAAAAACGTGCCTGCCTCAAATAATCGGATTGTTCCGAGTCGTTATTTACAAGAAGATAAACATTTATAATTGTATTTTGTTGTTCGACTGGGACAGTTGTTTAAAAAACCGATTTTTATACAAACCGAAATATCTTTAGTAATGAATGGGGGGGGGGGGGGGGGGGGGGGGGGTTATTTTGTGTGTATATCCACATACTTATTGTCAAGTGTGCACACCCCCAGTGAAAAAAAAAATAACTAGTCATTACATAAACACAAGTCAAGGATTCTGCATAATCATTCCATCAATCAGTCAATACGTTTTGGCTCCCCAAGGAGCATAGGCCTTCAACAAACATAAGCCAAGTTCTCCTGTCGCGTGCTGTTACCACAAGTTATTTCCATATCTTCCTAATTTTCATCTCTGTATCCAGTTCTCTTCTGAGTTTTCTCCATGCGTTATTTGTTCTAGCTCAACCTCTCTTGTGCTGGCGGTGCCAGAACACGAACTGCCTTGTAATGATATCAACATATTTTCTCAGTGTGTGTTCTCAGTACCATTTCAGTTCTTCTCTCCAGTGCAAACACCCATTTATGAACGTCTCTAGCTTGTTGGTTGTTGTATTTGATGTTCTCTATGTCTCAGAGCCATACAAAAGGACTGACGACATTTGAATTGAAGATTCTTATTTGAATGTTGGGGACCAGAAGACGCAGCAATAGAGACCGCAGTCAGCGACTCATAGCTCGACTGCCTGCGTCAGGACCAGCGAACCAGAGCTGGTCAAGACCGTGCTCCACCTCCACGTGGTGGTCCTGGAAACAGTCTGCAGCAGTGCAGGCTGGCTGAGCGAGCACGGATCGAAGAGGGAAGGCAAACCCGGTCCTAAAAAATGCCGTGCTGAAGTCGGATGTGTCGGCCGAAAGGCGCAGATATCGCAGCTTCGCTGGAAACAGACAGCTTCGCTGGAAACAGACACAACGCAACCAACGTCCTTTTCAGGACGAACGAGGAAGAAGAAGAAGAATTTGAATGTTGGACGTATTTCTCTTGATCTGCATAAATTACGCCCAGTGATGGAAAATTAAGCCGCGACTATGGTACGTAGTAAATGACCGAACAACTGCTGAGAAGTTAAAACACCGGCAGTTTAACAATAAAAGGTAAATAAAATAAATAAATATTGGTACCCATGGGCTTTCTTCTGGAATCTGCAAGCTAAGAGAGGTAAGTCAGCGGAAACAGACATGACAAGAATAAAGAAAACGTGGAAAAAATGAAACAGACGGTACAGGCCTGACAGATGTCACGTGAATTTGTTGAAAGCCTATCCCAGGGCTAAATGACCTTTTAAGCAGTTGCTTAAGGCACCAGTCCAACAGGGACACACATTTAAAAAAAAAAATCAAATTAATTGATGATAGATTGATACTTGCATGAAAGTAACACGCGAAATTACGGAATTACATCCAAAGATTGTAACCCCGTGGAGTTTTCGGGGATCTACGGAGAGACAATGAAAGGAAAGAACTACTGTATATGCATGTCGTACAAGGCCACTAATATGAGTTTTGGCATGGAGCTGGCTAATTGCCACATAAACCACTGCTGCAAGAACACGTGACTTTTTTGTAAACTTTTCATTGTTACATCCCTTTAATGTGTAAACATTTCATATTTACATCCCTTTAATGTGTAAACATTTCATTGTTACATCCCTTTAACGTTCCATTGGTGATACTACGCTTCTATAACTCAAAGCACAATTAAGTACACACTGCATTTATTACTGCGTAGGCTGGAGCTAAAAAGAGTAATGCAGATATCCTGAAAAAAAAAAAAGCCGGTACAGAAAGAAGGCGTACAACTCATATAAAAGGAAACAGGCCACTGTATTAGGGCATGCTATGAGAAGAACAAGTTGGAATGTGAAAGATTGAAGGAAAAGCAGAGACAGAGGAAGACAAAGAGAGCAAATACTGTACAGTTTGACATCCGTGGCATGGAAGGAGGTCAACATCAGAACTAATAAACAATATTAGGTACAGGAAGTTGTGAAGCTACCTGATTACCCACGCTACCAGGTATGGTTCTTGAAGAAGCTAGGACCGTGACGTGTGCTAGGATTCAAGGTTCAAACCTGACGCTAGAAGAAAGTGCAGTAACTGCTCTAACCATTCTACCAGCTATTAGTGGTGAAACAAGTGCTGTGGTGCTAGGAAGTCTATCAGCTAGTAAAAGGTAAAGGTAGTGTGCCCGCGTCAGTTGCTTGTGCGCAGGTAGTTATATTGACGAGAGCTAATCCTGTATATGTTTCTATTCAAGTGGTTACAGGCCTTCCGCCTGAGATGGAGATTCTTGACTGATATTTATTTTTCTTTCCAGGTTCGTTCTTACCCTTTTAGGTTTAGTGATAAGCAATATATCGTATAATGGTTTGTTAAATGATCCAACTGTAATTTTCCAATAAAAATAGCAATGCAGAAAATTCAACCAGAGTTTATTGTACGTCATTCGAACAGCACTGTTATTTACACAATGGTGAAGTTCTTGTTACTTACGCTTAAACAAAATAGTGAGTATATCCAAAATGAAAATGTATCCAACAGAAGAAACAAAAACAACTTGTCTTGATAATCTCAAAGACGAAGTTTACCTAAACACTATAAAAACTGCCTAGCGAAAATTTCTATCTATCTAATCTGTAAAAATCCTTCCTAAAGTCCTACTTAATCCCGCACATCTCTCCTTTTTATGAAGTTTCTTCTTTTTTCCCGCCATTTTTCCACACGCCTGTCCTTTTTTTTTCCACACGTTACATTTATCTACATTTGAACACGTTTCGCTGTTTTTCGACTTTTTTCACACGCCTCTCTCTCTCTTTCTAAACAATGGAAAAAACCCAAGAATTCACAATATTCATTTCACACTTTCCACGCATAACACGCATTCATTATTATTTTCTGAGACAGCTCTACAATGCCTCTCACCGTCGTGACTGCTATCTGAACTTAAAATTTTACTGCGTTTTGTGCAAAAAACGCCTTATCTACTTTTAACGTCTGTCATTCTTATTCTATGTAGTATTATAGCACGAATAAATGCTAGTGTAGGCCAGCAGGTCACAGTAGTACCACAGCAGATACTGCTGTAGGGGAGTGAAGTGTTAAAGACTTCACCATCCTAGGTCCAGTATCGAGAGGTGGGGTGACAGTCCCTTCCTCGCTGCCTTTTCTATCCCTAACTCAAAGTCAGGTACCCATTTACAGCTGGGCAGACTGGAGCGTGTCGGTAACGTGATTCGAACTGGGCACTTTTGCCCGCGAGAGACCAGCGCTCTCACCAGTCTGTCAATCTCATAGAAATCACTTGGATTGTATGCGCGTGAACAATGATGCTATTTATCTTGTCTTCATTTGTTTGTAAGTGGGTTTTTGTCTACCTTTTCTGACTTTTATTTAAACAATATGTCTGGTCTTTTTTTTCTGCTGCTTCTGCCAGAGCTATGTCGTATGCAAACCCTAGAATTTTCTTTTCACAAGTTGTGCAAACACATAAATAAACAAACAGAGCAACCCAGGTCAGTGAAAAGTAAATAATAAATATAAATAGGTATCGGGCTGGGACTCGTAAGAAGGACAGAAAGAAAGAAAGAAAGAAAGAAGAGCACTAGACAACAGACAAGTAACAGAAGTAAAAATCAGTGTTTAGATAATCGGATTTCTGCTGTATACATTTGTTCCATCTTGTCTTTAAAAGATGCTCAGTTTTTCGTATTTTTATATTTGCAGTAATCTGTCGGAAAATGGTGCCCCAGCCTCTAGGATGGCCAGAAATTCGTACGGTCATTTCCATATTTGCACTATTTGGTCCTATTTCTGGTTACAGTGGCTTTGCGTTTTGTTCAAGCGGCTCATGTGGACCTGGTCAATATAAAGACTATAAGGACAATCGTTGTGTTCCCTGCCCAGGAGGATATTACATGCATCTGGACCAGCATGGATGTGCTAACTGCAGTCTTTGCACGAAGCCAGGAGACGATCAAATCATCGGCAAACCTTGCACTCCTTCAGAAGATGCAGAGATATCTTGCAAGCCTAGCTATTTCATGACTGGTATTGACGTCCCTTCCGCTCGGTACTGTAAACCGTGTACAGAATGCCGAGCTGATGAAGAAGAGATTTCGCCTTGTCAGGGCCGCAACGACAGGCGTTGTTCTTCAAGGACCTTGATAAAAACATCGACAGATGTATTGCCCACGTCAGGGCAGCCGGAGCTCAAGAATGTGGTAGACAGCAGTGACTTGTCTATTCATACAGCGACATACAGAAGTAGTGACGGTCTTCCCTACACAGACAATACTGATGCATCGGGTGATTTTAACAATTCTGCAAGTAAAAATGGCAAGACTAACTTAATCATCGTGCTAGTCATTGCTGTAGCATGTATTACGATTGCAGTATTGGTTTTCTTCATTTGCTATTGCCAAAGCAACACTGATCACAGGTATCATGTACCGAGTGTTAACACCATGCCTTGAGAAGGTAAAAAGACTCTCTGCCGTGTGCCGTACTTCATGGCAGTTCTATTATGTCATAATGTAGCATATTTTCAGATGGCTTTACAATTCAAGATTTTAAAAAAGACATATTATTAAATTAAACATAATGTTTTAGGTTTATCGATGTGACCGTGTGGCCAGAAGGATGTAATTTTAGACTGAGTAATAGTTATCGATCGTTGTTGTTGCTGTTTCGAAACGGTGATGGGTGGAGAGCAGGCACTTAACAGTTGACCATTATTGCTTCTTCTCGTTCCATCTTGGTCTACCCTGTTCAACCTGAAAATTGGTTATAATTGGAGTATTTACTAATTTTTGTATTAAATTTAAGTAACTATTTTCTTTTGCAGTTACTGGTTTTAATTTATATTAGTATTTGTCCATTTTATTTTCTCTTTTGTATTGTTTATAGATAACTATTGTCCTTTACACTTGGTTTTAATTTGTATTAGTATTTGTTCTTTTTGAGTTGGTGTTTTTTTTTAAAACCCTGTTGTCTTTTCCCTGTTGTCTTTTCTTGTCCTATGTGTAATTTTAGTGAATGTCTTTTCTGAAGTACTAACCTTATATTTATTCTTCCATTCTTGGCGTTCTGGTCTGCCAACTCGTTACCAGCTATACCTATGTGTGCTGGAACCCACACTAGCCTCACACTACATCCTCTGTTCCCTAGTGATGTATTAATTGCTAGAATTTCTTCCTTTATGTCTGGCCGGCTACATTTACCTGGGTGTTCTAGGGCTTGTAGTGATGATAGTGAGTCTGTAAATATCGTAACAGCTTCTGGTGGGTTGGAGCCGCGGTAGCATAGTGGTTAGTGCACTGGCTTCCTAGCGCAGTGGTCTATGGTTCGATCCCCAGATGAGGCGGAAATTTTTTAGGCTACAAACGGCTCCTGGGTCGACCCAGCCCCAAATGGGTACCAGAGCAACTCTGGGAAGGTTAAGGCGGCCGGCGTAATGCCGACCACATCACCCCTAGTGTGCCGACGGTCAAGATAATATGGGCCTAACACCATATTCCCAATATGCCTCAATGGGCGTGTAACGGGTTCCTTTACCTTTTTTTAAATGCTTTATGTGCTAGGTGGGTCACGTCTTGTGCTACTTTACTCCAATAATTTAATCTTAGTTCTTTCCGTCTTAGACCAAAGGACGGTATGCCAAGAGCTACTTCTAGTGCTTCTACTGGTGTTGATATAAATGCAACTGCAATGGTTCTCATGGCTGTATTTTGTACTCTGACTAGTTTTGCTTTGTTAGAAGCTGAAGCGGAGTCACAGACTATGCTGGCATAATCTAGTTTCCCCCTGATGAAAGACTTGTAGAACATAAGCATTATTTTATTGCTGGGCCCCCAACCCCCCAATTGCTGTCCCCCATCCCCCATCCACTACCTGTTACTATCCTGAGTATATTTAGGGGTCCCCTACAGCTTTCTACAAAATTGTCTATATGTTTATTCCAATTTAGTTGTTTATCTAAAGTCATGCCCAGAAATCTAGTTGTTGAGGAGGTACATATTTTCTGTCCTTTAATGGTTATATTGATTTTGTTTTTTGTTTTTACTCCAACTTTTCATCCACTAGTTATCGATCTAGTCTATGGTGTATATTTGTGCTCATGTTGGCATTCTCACACGGGAATGCGCGATCTAAACGAAACACACCTTTGCCATCCGCGAAGAAGACAAACGGGTGAGACGCAGAAGATGTAATGGGAGACAGCCCTCGGTTGTTAGACATCCTGGCGCTGTCTGACAACACACCTTGTTGAGCACAAAACCGTGAGAAGTGTGACTCGGGCAACAGATATCGTGGGAATGTTACCACTAGTGGGCGGACCTTGAATTGTGTCGATTAGGAAGATAATCCTTACTAAAATGTGATCTCATGTCATCCACGCTGAGCATAAATTCCTGATGTGCTCCCAGAGGCTTGGGCGGAGCTTGCTGAACATTTTGATGTGGCTATCGTGTGGTACAGGGGTGGAAATGTAAATTTAAACTGAAACAGTGAGAGGATCGAGTCAGAGTTGAGAAGGAGCCAGATCGTCTTCTTGTGCGATATGCGTTCTCGGTATGATACACCAGTGAGGTAGAGGATTTGATATCGCTTATGTTGCATATGTGCTAAGAGAACTAACAACATAGCGGTATGCTTACATATGAGTACATTTTTATAATACTTAGGAGTTAATTATATCAGACGTTTCACGTTTAGGAGTTAATGCTTTTTAGAGTTTGTCTATAGTTTGATAAAAGGTGATTGGCGATTTATGTGTTTTCAAGTGTAATTCCACGTATATAGCATCGCGACTTTCAACTGTGAGAAATGAGTTGACGTACTAAGTGATTTTATTAAAGGAATTCTAGTGTCGCATTGCGCTTTATGGGAGCCGCGGTAGCATAGTGGTTAGTGCACTGGCTTCCTAGCGCAGTGGTCTATGGTTCGATCCCCAGATGAGGCGGAAAATTTTTAGGCCACAAAACGGCTCCTGGGTCGACCCAGCCCCAAATGGGTACCAGAGCTACTCTGGGAAGGTTAAGGCGGCCGGCGTGATGCCGACCACATCACCCCTCGTGTGCCGACGGTCAAGATAATATGGGCCTATCACCATATTCCCAATATGCCTCAATGGGCGTGTAACGGGTTCCTTTATTGCGCTTTATACAAGTGTGTACGTATTACCATTATTATTATTTGTGTAGTGTTAAGTAATAGTCAGTCCTATTGTATGGCTCTGAGACATGGAGAACAACAAAGACAACAACCAAAAAGCTACAGACTTTCATAAATGGGTGCTTGCGTAGAATAGAGGGATTAAAATGGTATGACAAGGTTACCAACGTGGAACTGATGACAAGAACTAGACAAGTGCCAGTGGAACAAGAGATGAGAAGAAGGCGATGGATAGGACACACCCTGAGGAAACCTGTTGATAGCATTACAAGCCAGTCCTTGTTCTGAAACCCCCAGGGCAAGAGAGGCAGAGGTAGACCAAGAAGCACATGGAGAAGAGAGCTAGAAACTGAGGTGAAAATGATGAGGAGAACGTGGAAAGAACTTGAGATGATGGCACGTGACAGGAGGACTTGGCATGTGTTTGTCGAAGGCCTATGCTCCTTTAGGAGTGGAGGGTTATGAATGAATATGAAGTATTAGTTATATTGCATTCTTGTGAACCGTAAATGTAGTTAATTTTACATCAGTGATTATTGTAAGAGGAAGATTAGCGTACCCTCTGACTCCGTGAGTAACCTATGCCTATTACATTTAGTATAGAGCTGGAAGAATAGAGTATATATATTTTTATATCTGCCTCTAAGATACTGATCAAATGGTGTCATTTAGACCAGTGAGTTGTGTATAATTTTTCATCATAGATAGAAGTGTTTCATTTACGTTTTCTCTCGCGTAATGATGTAGTTAGTAATTAGCAGGAGTATGAAGGCATTATTGTTGACTGAGATATGATTATTGTTGATTACACATACATACAAACACCACACACAACACCCATGGATACATAAGCACATCTACTAGCATATGTTCACATGTGTAATACCACACACAACACACGCATGGACATATATATATAAGCGCATATACTTGCATATTTTCACACATGTGTATGTATTATTACGTAGATGATGTTTGTCCATTAGAAAGATGCTAGTCTATTTTGTTTCATTTTATTTCAGGGAGTCCAGCAGTCTGTGCTGGGACGCAGAGAATACCTAAATAGCTAGGTTATACGGTGTTGCATCAAAGGGAAGCATCAAAGAAGAGTTGGCCACTCGAAAAGCAGCTGCTGGGAGACTTTTTCAGACCATAAATCGAGGATTCCTCAGCAAGAAAGAGGTTGGCAAGAAAACGAAGATGGCTGTATACCGCTCCACCTATGTCCCAGTCTTGACATATGGATGCGAGTCATGGGCAGTGACTACAACCCACAAAAGCCAGATCCAAACCTCAGAAATCAGGTATCTGAGGAAGGTGGTTGAAGTAACAAGAAGAGACATGGTCCGCAACCAGACGATACGTCAAGGCCAAAAATCCCACCCGCTGCAGACCCAAATAGAACAGTCCCAACTAAGATGGTTTGGCCATGTCTGCAGAATGGGAGAAGATCGGCTACCACGACAAGCATGGGAAACAAAGAGCCAGGGATCCAGACCTCCAGGACGACCCAGAGTCCGCTGGGAGGACAAAATTAGACAATCTTTGAAGGACCGAGGACTAGAATGGAGCCAGGCCAGGAGGAAGACAGCTGATAGAATAGTCTGGCGCTCTCTCTTCCAAACCTCTACACCTCACGGTAGAAGGGGAACGACTACGTAAGTAAGTAAGTAAGCATAGGAATTACCTGCAAAGTAAATTTGTGGACAACATTGTTTTCTGTATGACTCATATGCTACCTGATAGGGTAGAAGCTGATCCAGTATATACATTATAAATATATATTTATTTACACAATAAAAAACATTAAAAATACCATCAAACATCAATCAAAGAAATAGCATGCACTGTTGCACAGCCTGAAAACAAGTAACGATTAAATTGCTAGACACTAGAAAAAGACCTCAATCACATTCACTCTTCCTGTCACCCTGCTGAGGAACAATAAAAATGGTTAGTGATTTACACACTCTGATCTTGTGGGGCTATCAACTTTAGCCTCCACTCTCTAATACCAATAAGATTCTACTTTCTCAGTCCTGTTGACTCTTCCTCAACGAACGTCTACACAGCTTCCAACTTGGTAGGCGATATGCGCCGCTATCTAACACCACTGGAAATGCTAAAATAATAGACTTGGAGTAACACAGTGGCTCAGTGTCTATCCTTCGAGTGGATACTGAACAGACCCTACTGGTCCTGTCTATTTTCTCCCGCCTTCTCTCTCTCTCTCTCCCCCTCTCTCCTTCTTGGTCTCAGTGTCTCTCTAATACTCGACGACGGATGATGCGGCGTCTCCGTTACGCTCTTCTCTCGTTACTTTCAGGACCCAGGTACTTTAACCCTATCACCTGCTCCTGAAATGGGTGATGATGAAGAAGTTCGGGTGTCAAGCATGAGGTACTTGATTAACTGTCGAAAACTTCTCTGCTGATGAATAGCTTCCCTCTTTTAACCCGCTCCGGATCTAGAGGAAAAACACAGCCTTGATTTCTGGCTGTAGGCAATTTAAACCAGTCTCGCTGAAGAGTTGAACTTCACTGCAATAGACCGTTTAGGCTATGTTCTTTTCGCTGCTGGCGATACCTCGAGTACTCTGACCTTTGAGATATGCCCTGTTGCCGTGGGTAATTTTGCATATGGGCAAATTTACGCTCCCCCACTGTTCGCCGTGACTCGCTGAAATTAAAAGAAGATGCGTCTATTGTATAACAACTCCAACATAACGCATCTCTAACCTAACTCCCCTACTCAATACTTCACTCGTCGTGTACAACAATACAAAAAATAATATTACCCACGTGGCACATAAATCTCACTCCTCCTACTCCCCTTCTCTCGTTCTGAAAAACGATACTACTATCCCACGTGTCTCTTCAATCTCACTCCTTCCGTCTCTCTCTCTCAACTTAAATCTGCCAGATAAACAAAGCCCAGACACCGTCTGACGCGTTACGCATGGCTAACCACGTGTCCAAACATTACAACTAGGGAACTCCTTTGTCCGAAATTCCGTGGCCTCCTTTTCCCATTACACATCGAGGTTTCCTTACTTACTTCAACATTAAATTAAACCTCGTTATAGGAATAATTTACTCCTCTAAGCAGTATAATTCAATGATAACATAAATCTATACTCTCCGACTGCATTCCTCACATTTAAGGCTCAGAAAAATTAACGTACACACCATGGATTTCCCACTAAAATTACATTTGTAAATACACAGGAATAAATGGTGGTTTTACACAACATACTACAACTATGCGCACCCGTGTCTCTCATAACATCACACGCTCCTATCTAATGCCAAAAATCATAAAAAGACTTATGCACACTTTTACATTTACATCGTTCTTCAAAGATAATAATGGATGGCGCTTACTGTTTATAACTTAAGTTAATGTCTCCGACGAACTTAACTTACGGGCCGAGATTTCTCAAAAACTCACTAATAAGTAAAACGATTAATAAAATTTCTACATACCAAAACCGCTTTTCTTCCCGCAATGGAGACGATAATTCGAAGTCGTGCGGCCGGCAATTTTTCTTCATAGAGAAAGATCCCAGTTTACCGACTCATTATATACAAGAGAAAAACCCCCTCGGATTTCCTCCCACGCCTATCCTAAGCTTTCACTCTGACCAATGGAAACGCTAGAAAAAATAACATAACTAGCGACCTATGCAAATCGATTTGAAAACACGCAGACCCGCGTGTCCAAAAATTGCGTCACGTTATGTGATGGCCGCGTGTTTCTGACGTGCGTGCATGAAATGGCGATATTCGTAAACAACAAAAATCTACGTGATCGCGGAAATTCAGAAGAAAGTAAAACTGGTCGAGTGTAAAATAAACCTACCGTCGTAAAAAGAACCCATTTAACTTACCTACTCAAAAATACCAAACACGATATATATTCGTGGAGAAGAACCATGGCAAACACATATAGTTACAAAGAAAAGAAGAAATGGTGAAAATTCAAAATAGAAGAACAGAATTGCTGCCCGTTGAAAGACAGAATTACAGTGCAGCATCATAACATTATTTTACGAAACTTTAACAATTGTCAGAATTGAAGGTATTAATGTGTTTATTCTACATTTAGTTTATTATTTTATTGTTTGAAATTATATTATTCGAAAGTGAGTGACATTTTTAATTCATTTAGCAACATGTAACCAGCAAATATATGGAACGAGACATCTGGAGAGGTACTGGGAAAAAGAGAACTTCAGCACAAAGCATGGACAACAACAGAAACCATAAACAAGATAGAAGATAGGAAAAACAAGAAAGCAGATTTAAATAGAAGCAAAACCAGAAGCTCCAAAGCCAAGGCTCATGAAGTGTACATAGAAGCAAACAGAGAAGTAAGAAGAAACATCAAAAGAGACAAGAGGAAGTACGAGTATATTGAAGAGTTCCAGGGGAAGCAGACGAAAGCTGCAGCCAAAGGAAATATGAGGGACCTGTACTACAACACAAAGAAGCTAACAGGGAAATATAAACAAGCAAATGGCCTCATCAAGGATAAGATTGGAAAAGTGCTTAGTAGTATACAAGAACAAATGAAGAGATGGACAGAACATTTTGAGGAACTCCTCAATAGACTAGCTCCTACAAATCCTCAAGACATCCAGCCAGCAGAAGAGGAGCTACAGATCAGCTGTGAACGACCAAGTAGAGAAGAAATAAAGAAAGCCATAAAGCTTCTGAAAGATGGAAAAGCAGCTGGTCCAGATTGCATTCCAGCAGAGGCCATCAAAACAATATTGATACCTCTACAGAGATATTATACAAACTACTTGGCAAAGTCTGGGAGAGAGAGGAAATACCAGCAGAATGGAAGGAAGGTTATCTGGTCAAGTTGCCTAAAAAAGGAAATTTACAAGAGAGCACAAATTATAGAGTAATAATGTTACTATCAGTGCCAGGAAAAGTATTAAACAGAATCATCCTGGAGAGATTAACAGAGTCCATAGACAAGCAACTGAGAGATGAACAAACAGGTTTTCGACAAAACAGATCCTGTACAGACCAGATAGCCACATTGAGAAAAATAGTTGAACAAAGTCTGGAATGGAATTCACCGCTATACATCAGATTCGTGGACTATGAAAAGGCATTTAACAGTGTAGACAGAGAATCACTTTGGAAACTGATGAGGCATTACGGAGTTCCCATGAAGATCATTAACTTAATAAAGAAGACTTATCACGACGTGACATGCAGAGTTCTTCATGAAGGACAACTTACAGAACCATTTAGGATTAGAACGGGAGTGAGACAGGGATGTCTTTTGTCTCAATTTCTTTTCTTACTTGGGTTATGAACACATCTACATCACACAACAGAAATGGAATCCAGTGGAATCTGACTAAACAGCTTGATGATCTGGATTTTGCAGATGACTTGGCTCTTCTGTCCCATAACCATAATCAGGTGCAAGAGAAAATGAAAATACTCAATGAGAGGTCACAACAAGTGGGCCTCAAAATACACAGGGAAAAGATAAAGATAGTTAGAATAAATGCAAGAAATGATAACAAGTTTGAACCTGAAGTAACGCTACTAAAAGATGTAGAATAGCACACGTTTCTTGGCAGCAGTGTAGACAAAGTTGGAGGGACAGACAACGATATCAAAATAAGAATACAAAAAGCAAGAGGAGCTTTCATTGGGAAACATATGAAGATCAACTGAAATCAAGTCCAACACGAAAATAAGAATCTTCAACACAGATGTCAAGTCAGTCCTATTGTGTGGCTCTGAAATATGCTGAACAACAAAAACAACAACCAAAAAGCTACAGACTTTCATAAATGGGTGCTTGCGTAGAATAGAAGGATTGAAATGGTATGATAAAGTCATAAATATGGAACTGATGATAAGTGCCAGTGGAACAAGAGATGAGAAGAAGATGTTGGCGATGGGTAGGACACACATTGAGGAAGCCGGTTGATAGCATTACAAGACAGTCCTTGTTCTGGAATCACGAGGGAAAGAGAGGCAGATGTAGACCAAAATACACATGGAGAAGAGAACTAGACACAGAAGTGAAAATGATGAGGAAAACATGGAAAGAACTTGAGCGGATGGCACGTGACAGGAAGACTTGGCATGTGTTTGTTGAAGGCCTATGCTCCTTGGGGAGCTAATTGGTATTGATTGATTGAACCAGCAAAACAGTCTTTATAAAAGCCGGATTAATTAAAAACTATTATGCAGAAAAGGTTGCTAGTTTGTCTGCAAGAATTAACCAATTTACATTCGCTTACTTTTTTCTTTTAATTATTACAAAAATTGAGATTTGTTATAAACATTTATGTCGCAGCATGAGAAGGGAATCTAACCAAATGTGACCAGGGGTGGGGGGGTGGTAAAACATTACAACAATTGCGTGACGTCATATGTGGACGATCCCTATCTGGTAGTAAACATGACCAAGATGCCCCCGTGTTACTAAACCATACAGTAGTAAAAGACTGAGTAGTAAACATGACAATGACACAGTAATGTGTCTGCAGTTAGTGGATAAATATATTGACAGACAAATTACAAATGATGCAAGCGTATATGTTTCGAGGTGTAGCCACAACATACATTTTCAGGAGCAATACATTGCAAATGAATGAACCAAAAAAAAAAAGAGATGCTTTTTAGTTAAAAATTATAGAAAAAATAGCCATACCTATATATGCCATACCACTTCGACACATTGTAAAACACCCACTATTAAACTAAACAAAATCCAACTAAAATGAGCTACAAATATCCCTTTCAACATCTTATAGGTTACAATTATGATATATAAAGCCTCAAATTTCTTACTTCATAATAAATCATGCTAACAAAATTTATATTACATTCAAACACACCACACCGAGACACAGTATGGCAACACTGAGACACAATGTGGCATCACGAAGACACAATATGGCAGCTTCCAGTTCACCGTCCTTCCCATCAGCCCAAATTTGTAGCGGTTATGGTCCAATTATAGTAGGCTAAATCGTTGCCAAAACAAACATCAACATGTGCTCTCTAATAAATGTGAGGATGAGTGAAACAGAGATCAAAAGCCTAATTAAAATAATAACTGGCGAATGGACAGTAGCGTGGCAGACATATTGTTCAAGTCTCCAACAAAACGTGGCGGGTATATAGAGAACTAAAAATTTCTAGCAATAAGAAACTTCTTAGGCTGCAACTAGGAATAGGCTATTTTAGAATAGAAGAACCTTACTGTGCAGAGTGTCCAGAAAAAAAAAACAAAAAAACTTTAGAAGCATGTCCTCCTAAAATGTAGGAGATAAGAACGACAGAGTAAACCAATATTAGATTATTTACAGGCATGCAGTTCATCCATAACTGTTGAACTGGTGTTGAGAATAGATAGACTTAGAGAATTGCACAATACAGTAAAACAGTATATAACAATAACTAAAATTAGTATATAAGGATCAATTATGGCGTGAGGGTAAGGGTAGCCTGATGGGGTGCTCGTGTGGATGATGGCAGATAAGCGGTGGATTTGGTGTGATCTCAAACACCCCTGGACTTTCTCACACCTTTTCACCTTGTTAACAACGGGGCAGATATGAGAGACTTTACTTTGTTTGTTTGTTTATTTTTTTTCTCTTCATTTATTGTTGTTTGTTTGTTTGTTTGTTTCTTGGAAAGGGTAGGTCACACATACACACACAATTTTGGTTTTGATTTACTCTATTAGGACTGAGTGGAAGGGGGAGAAGAAGTTATTATATTGTCTTGAATGTACTAAACTATATATCCTAATTTTTAACCCAAGTGGGTTGAACGGGATACTTTGTTTAAAAATAAAAAAAGACAGTTGACTGGGAGCCGCCATAATGGCAAAAAAAAAAAAAACCTGTGCTTCACATCGTTGTATTTTTTTGAAGGGCCTCAGTGATTTGTCGGGTGTTATTTAGTTTGACAAAGCTCGAAACATGGTTAGTAGTAGTTTAAGGCTAGGTGTTTGACAAAGTGTCACCGTAGGGTTTGCCCAAGCATTGTTTATGCTTCTGGCAAGGTTATATGAACGCTTAAAGTATGTCACCGTAGGGTTTGCCCAGGCATTATAAATACATTGCCAAGGTTGGGTGAACGTTTAAAACAGTTCACGAGGAAGAAAATAGAGTGAGGATTAAAAATAACAGACAACGGTTCACTAACTTCGCTTGCGTTAGTAAAACGGGAGTATTTTTTTGGTGAGTAGTAAATAAAGCTCGACCAATAGTTTGAGCTGGAAAACAGCTTAGGGAACAAATGAGAGGTAGCGAAAGAAACGCACCAGGTAACAATGACTAGAGGTCAGAAAGGTGTGCGGGTTTCTGAAGGGCAGTCGGGTTTCAGAAGTTGAAGAAGCAAGAAGTGCTTTTGGCGGTTGCCACCAGTTTTAAACAGATTCTGTGGTTATACAGATAAGTTCAGAAGTTATACAGAAAATGCATAAGTTGTAGAGATAACTCAGAAGATTAAAGGATTCTGTGGTTAGACAGAAATAGCATAAGTTTTAGAAGGTTTAGAGGATGTGATAGCTCTAGTCAGTAACTATACCAGATAACTAAGAAGTTTCGTATAGACAGAGTAGAAGATGATTAAGAAAGTTCTTATAGTCACAGTAGAGAGTGTATTTCGGGAGAGATTCAGGGAATTGCCTGTAAGTATGGTTTTGAACTTATCATTCATATTGATGAAAAATTGCAGGAGAAGTAAATCAGAAATCCCAAGTCGACATGTCAAATAAATGTTGAGAACTTTGTTGACTAAGCAACCTAGAGAAGAGAAGTATTTGAATGATACATTGATGGTCAAGCTTGGTACTGTTATATACGAATAGATGGTAAGAATGAATTCCAAGAGGAAAACCATATTTTTATCAGAGTGAGTTCACAGAGAGTGAACCAATGAGTCGTCTACAGAAATAGTTACGACAAGTAAGCGACTGGGAGAGTCGACTTCTTTAAGAACTACCTGCATGCTCTCGCATGTAAGTATGGAGTATAGAAGACTTGTTACATGTATAAGAATTATAGTATGCTTTTCAGAACCGGAAATAGAGGCAGGTCTGACCAAGTTTGGTCAGGATGAATAAAAGCACAAGACAATGAATTGGAAGTGCTGATCAGGAGTATTGAGGCATATTAAGCAAACTGAGGTAGAGTTTGAAGAGGCTAAACAAGTACATGGAGATGATAGAAGAACAAATGGAGATTAAGTACATATACACGAGACAAAGAGTTTATGTATGAAGCAACTATGATACAACTGTATGTGAGCTCTATGAAGAATCACCTGCGTTATTGAAGAATATTACATGTAAATAAATGTTTTTGCAAGAGATAAAACATATGTTTGAGTCTATCCTTGAGGGTTGTTGTATGTAGGCCAGGTCAATAATCATTATAAATTCCACTATACGATCAGTCACTACAATAACAACAGAGAAGGAAGAGAACGAGTCGAGGGTTGAACAAAGGAGGAAAAAGTAGTTCATCCAGGAATCACCAACTCTGGCGGAGATGGCCAGTACTTATAGACAATAGCATTAACTTGGAAGATAAACAAAAGAGACTTGTGTGTGTAAAAACTTGAAATACTTCACTAGGCCTGCCATCTGCCACCTAGTGAGTTCACACCACAAGCCTGTTACACAAGCTGTTTCACACCACAAGCTGTAACATTAGGTGAATTGGCACCGAGACCAGTCCTTCTCAAGTGACATCATGGCTACATCACAGGCAGATATAATGTATTAGCAACAACAACAACAACAACAACAGATACAACAACAACCCACATTTCTTCCACTACCTCCTGAGCAAGAACCAACAATGGCCGCTCTTAAGAGCATTACAGAAACATTGCATAATGTTGATCTGTACGCAAAATACAACCAGATTAGATCGGTTATTACACCATTCACAGGAGACTCTAAGGAATTTAGAATATCTTTAAAGGATGCAGATAGATTCGCCACTATGGTAAATGCATGCACAGACACAGAGCACAAGAGAATATTATATTTATCGTCCGACTCTTTGGTTACTGACTTTCTAAGAAGACGTGATAGTGCATATCCAAGTGAGACATATAAATCACTGAAGAAAGAGTTAACAAAACGCTATAGTGACATTACCAATACGGAGCACGCGTGGTCACTTCTTTGCCGCATCAGACAGCAACATAATGAACCCATACAATCCTATGGAGAGAAATTATTAAATTTAGCAGAGGAAGCATTCTTGAATGGGTTGACAGCATCACCAGACCTAGAGAAACATCTTGTAGGAATTTGTATTGACGGACTGTTAGGCAATAACACCAAATTGCACATGATTCGCAAGGATCCGAAAACAATAAATGAAGCGATCCAAATAGCAATCACAGAAGAGAATGTTCAAACAAGATTTAACCAATGTATTGAAAAGGAACCTACAGTTGAGTCACATACAGAACATGAACCCACGTATCCAGACAACAACAGAACGCATCGCATAGCCACTGTCGGCAGTCATTGGAATAGTCTTAATAAAAGAGCTTGTCGTATTGCTGTTAGAACTTTTATGAACAGAATCAAACAACGAAAGATAAGGGCAGTACAAAATGTTACAACAAGTGACCAACAAACTTGCTTAATAACGACAGAAGATGGAATGAGGGTACATATCAGAACAATACAACAATGCAGAAAACCACCTAACATACATCACCAGGTTGGGTTTGTAACATCAAATGACACGCGATGGGCTTCCATGATTAGTAGTCAACCAAGACCAGAATCACAGGTGAAGAAAACAACCATGATCTGTGTTGCAACTCAAACAGATATCGACTTCAACACCGCCATAACAGATACTAGTACACCAGAAACAGTACACTTCAACACATCTGATGTACACACTGAGCAGAGAAAGAACCCCCAAATTCTCAAGCTTAAGATAGCTAATCGAAACTCCCAGAAAGCTTTTAAGAAATGGCAGAAGCAGCACGATAAAAGAGCTAAATTAGAACAATTTCAAGTTGGTGATAAAGTCTATTACAAGACGAATGTTCGAGATAACAAATTTGATGCACGATGGCTCGACGGATATAAAGTACTTGAACAGGCAACACCCATAAATTATATATTATGGAATGAAGAGAAGAACATAGTCACCAAAGCACACGCAGCACAAATGAAGAAAGATAATCATCGCCCCACAGCACCACCAGCTTTACCGAATGGCAGACCAGTACGAAAAGCCACGTTGAATCACTATAATTCTACAGAGTCCCCAAGCACCTCACACAGCGAATGCAACACAGATGGTGAGCTGGATACTAACGCAGAACAAAGTAACACTCCAGATCAATTACAAGATGCTATACATCGTTTGACTCGCTGTAGAGACAACTCAGAAGACGAAGATGATATTCCACCAGCAGAACTAAGAGAGAGATTGATATTTCGAGACAATCGTTTACACGATAGGGATAGCAGCACACCAGTATCAGTGCATGACGACGAACCCCATCCATCCATAACGAGTCAAACATATTATGGCAGTCGACGATTACAACCGCCAGCTTCAAGTCAACACCAGCCTACACACTCCAGTTGGGACAGGGAAGATGAGAGGCCCTTGCAAACAACAATGAGAAACAACATAACCCCCCCCCCCATAGTCAGAGCCCTACAGAAGAACATACCAGTCGACGATTACAACTGCCAGCTTCAAGTCAACACCAGCCTACAAACTCCAGCTGGGATAGCGATGATGAAAGACCTTTACAAGCAACGAGAAGCAGCATAACCCATCATAGTCAGAGCCCTACAGCAGAGCATATAAACATTAAAACATCGTAATCTTATGATGACACACACAGAGACAAGAATATTATCGATACGCCTTTGGCACCTGATGAATCAGAACTTGACACAACAGAACGAGAAGAAAGCGACATCGATTGCATGGATGATACTACCAACACCGAGATACGTATAGCCACCAAGCGCCCTTACCACCCTTCATCACCAGATTCACCACCAAGAGCGAAGTTGTTACGTCTACCACAAGAACATGTACGAGCCAGGTTCAAAAGAAATCATCGCCAAGTACACAAACCGTTTCCAGGTTTACAACATCGTACAAATATTCAATCGCCCCCTTTCTCCTGCAGAGCGACTATAAACACGACAGCTTAATCGATACCAACTTCGTCACAGTACGACAGTTGCCTCTCCAGTAGAGAAATTACACTGTTAGAGCTTGCAAAAGAAATCTCGAAATTAGTGTAATCATCGTAAAGTACTCACCCAGCAATAGTACTAATTCGCAGCACTCACCCAGCAATAGTGCTTATAGGTACTCTAATCAACATAGTACCTACAACTAAGTCACTTTATTAAGTTTCTCTGTGGTTAAGTTAGTTATATTTATATTCCTGTGCACACTTAGACACTCACATTACTCACTAACCTTTTAAAGCACGAGAGTATAGAACTTTGAAGAAAAAACACGAGAGACAGAAATAAATATACTATAGAGAAACACAAAGTCGTGACAATGTAGACTAATTTCATATAATTTCATGAAGCATGGTAGTGTTATTCCCAAGGTTCAAGATTCAGCACACCAGAGGATCAGGATTGTTAATTAATTATAGATAGCGTTATATGCATATTGATTTGTATAATGCATGAATTTCAGGTATATGCACATTTCAATTGGAAAAAGAGGAAAATGAAAAAAAAAAAGAGAGATATGATACAGATCCAGCCAAGTCATAACAGAGTAAGAAACTCTCTTACCCATACACAAGTAACAAAGAGTGCACATAATGCACTGATGATGAACATTCCCACTTACCATTGCACTGGTTATATAGCGACACCAGGGATACGACATGGTTGCAGTATTGATATTTTGGGCACTACCTACTTGAGAGATGATAGTGATGACACTTACATAGTCACGTTGACATTAATTCCAGGCACAGTGATGTTTTGGTATTTTGTGAAGTCTGATACACATGGGTATAGCGTATATAGTTTCAGACAGAGTTGACGATTTGACTGGTACATCCAAGGCTAACATCAGTCGAGCACATCAAATTCTGACCTGAATAGGGACACATATCGTTCACTATCGCCCCAGGACAGTTACTTGGACACGCGTCTATAGTTTCAGACAGAGTTGACGATTTGACGGTGCATCTAAGGCTAACATCAGTCGAGCACATCAAATTCTGACTTAGCGACACATGTCTTTCACTATCGCCTTAGGACATTTACTTATGCATGCTTCGCTATATTAATTAGGTTAATTCCGATTATCTGTCCGTTACAATGCAGGGACGACATTGACGGCAGATACTATAGACATAAAGAGTACTGACAAATCTCTGCTTCCAGAGACAGTTACCATGTCGACAAAATGTACATATTTCAATATTGCACGTGTGGAATTATTGTTATTATTTGGTTGTATTATATGAGGTCGAGTATTGATGATATACCTCAATTCAAGACTTAGTAACTGTAATGAGATAACGTTACACTTAGGATCTTAGTTTTTTTTTTGACTTTTCATATTATGATTCATAGTTTATAAATGTATATATACAGGAGCAGATATGATGGTATGCTAAGTGAAGACTAGATAGTAGTTGATAGAACGCAAATGCCTCCCTACGGGATACATTTGTACGGCCCCGGGTTGTATGTCACCGTAAGGTTTGCCCAAGCATTGTTTATGCTTCTGGCAAGGTTATATGAACGCTTAAAGTATGTCACCGTAGGGTTTGCCCAGGCATTATAAATACATTGCCAAGGTTGGGTGAACGTTTAAAACAGTTCACGAGGAAGAAAATAGAGTGAGGATTAAAAATAACAGACAGCGGTTCACTAACTTCGCTTGCGTTAGTAAAACGTGAGTATTTTTTGGTGAGTAGTAAATAAAGCTCGACCAATAGTTTGAGCTGGAAAACAGATTAGGGAACGAATGAGAGGTAGCGAAAGAAACGCACCAGGTAACAATGACTAGAGGTCAGAAAGGTGTGCGGGTTTCTGAAGGGCAGTCGGGTTTCAGAAGTTGAAGAAGCAAGAAGTGCTTTTGGCGGTTGCCACCAGTTTTAAACAGATTCTGTGGTTATACAGATAAGTTCAGAAGTTATAAAGAAAATGCATAAGCTGTAGAGATAACTCAGAAGATTAAAGGATTCTGTGGTTAGACAGAAATAGCATAAGTTTTAAAAGGTTCAGAGGATGTGATAGCTCTAGTCAGTAACTATACCAGATAACTAAGAAGTTTCGTATAGACAGAGTAGAAGATGATTAAGAAAGTTCTTATAGTCACTGTCGTGAAATATTCTAATCCACATATATAAATTATCAGGTAAATATAAAGCCTAACAAATACATTTAATAAAGAAAAGAAAAATGGTAAAAGAACAGTGCTGTCACAATGACTGTACTCGAAATCCCCCTTGTTTTCTGCTTCGTCTGCAAATTGTAACGCTTTCACGTTGATAGTAAAAGCCTACTATATTATTACCCGCTTTCTTCAATGAAACGTGTACTAAACTTGAGATACGCAAACTGATCAATGACCTAAATTTAATATTTCATTCATTCCATTTTATACACGGCGTAACTAAAAGACAGATAAGCAGGAGAGAGAGAGGGGCGAATGAAGGCAGGACACATGCAATACTAAACACGCGTCGCGCGATACACAATTGCTGCTATCACGCGTGTAAGGCCACATGCACTAACTTTTTTTCAGACGGACAGTGATAAAAACACTAACCTTCCCAGAGTTAGGTTTTAAAAAACCTGGAAAACGCTTATTAGAAAAGATGACATTAGATGGGTTTACGTTTGAAAACATTACAGTACCCAGACAGCACATCTTCGAAACAGGAGGTAGAAGAAATTGCATATTTTGAACGCAGCCACTTAGCTCTTTTAAATTTGTATATTTGGGTTCCTTAGGGCTTGCTGACAAAGAATATGTAAAACGTTACGCAAATAGTCTAGGAATTACCAAATTATAACCAAAATAAAATAGTGGGGGTGCCTGACAGCATGAAATCATTTCTGCTCATAAAATTTTTTTTATAACGTGTTTGAAAAAACCTTACGTTACGGAAATAGCCTACCATGTTAACTCCTAATTGATTGGAGCGCAACAAATATAAGACTAAACACGATTGGTCGGGCTATAAATACTATCTTGTGTTGTTATGGGAAACGAATAGAAGGGGTACTTTTTTGAAAAGATGTGTAGACGTGGTTTCATTGGGTAGAGCTGCGAATATACTCGATTCAGAGCGTCTGTTCATTGCCACATCTTGTAATAAACCTACTAAGAAGCAGTGCGTTGAGCACTAGTGTATAATTTTTATAAAATAAAGCCTGGGACATCGGCAGATCGGAGTTGTGCTATATTCATTGCCAGTCAACGAAACTGTTTATTATTCTATGAATTGTGGTAAGCTTGAAATATTCAATATCTTTTAATGAAAATTGAATGTAAATTGTTAATTTATGCCTGTATATATGTGTAGTTCAGTAGCAAACATGATGTAAAGCCTATAATGCTCCAGCCTGAACAGAAGGTGTCGGAGGAAAGTAAAACTGCATGGAATGGCCAAACAGTACACTGACACCTAGATTATTGATTAGACAGAAATAATGCTGGAATTGCAGAGGCGTAGTAACCATTAGGGAGGGAAATACTGGTATAAAGTATTTCAGATGAAGCTGACAGTTGGCCTAACGCTCTGAACTCAATGTTTGTGATGTATTGTGCTCAGTGTAGAAAGAGAGTATAAATTAGTTATGACGTAGAAGGTACATCCTTCAGGTATACATATGTGGAAGCAAGTAAGGTTATCTATAATACACTACTCTTATTAGATATAGATACCTTCACAGCTGATCTCAGTCAGTACACTAAGTCCCCCTATAAATATTTATAACATCCCACTTTACCACAGTCACAGTAGAGAGTGTATTTCGGGAGAGATTCAGGGAATTGCCTGTAAGTATGGTTTTGAACGTATCATTCATATTGATGAAAAATTGCAGGAGAAGTAAATCAGAAATCCCAAGTCGACATGTCAAATACATGTTGAGAACTTTGTTGACTAAGCAACCTAGAGAAGAGAAGTATTTGAATGATACATTGATGGTCAAGCTTGGTACTGTTATATACGAATAGATGGTAAGAATTAATTCCAAGAGGAAAACCATATTTTTATCAGAGTGAGTTCACAGAGAGTGAACCAATGAGTCGTCTACAGAAATAGTTACGACAAGTAAGCGACTGGGAGAGTCGACTTCTTTAAGAACTACCTGCATGCTCTCGCATGTAAGTATGGAGTATAGAAGACTTGTTACATGTATAAGAATTATAGTATGCTTTTGAGGACCGGAAATAGAGGCAGGTCTGACCAAGTTTGGTCAGGAGGAATAAAAGCATAAGACAATGAGTTGGAAGTGCTGATCAGGAGTATTGAGGCATATTAAGCAAACTGAGGTAGAGTTTGAAGAGGCTAAACAAGTAAATGGAGATGATAGAAGAACAAATGGAGGTTAAGTATATATACACGAGACAAAGAGTTTATGTATGAAGCAACTATGATACAACTGTATGTGAGCTCTATGAAGAATTACCTGCGTTATTGAAGAATATTACATGTAAATAAATGTTTTTGCAAGAGATAAAACATATGTTTGAGTTTATCCTTGAGGGTTGTTATATGTAGGCCAGGTCAATAATCATTATAAATTCCACTATACGATCAGTCACTATAATAACAACGGAGAAGGAAGAGAACGAGTCGAGGGTTGAACAAAGGAGGAAAACGTAGTTCATCCAGGAATCACCAACTTTGGCGGAGATGGCCAGTACTTATTCACAATAGCATTAACTTTGAAGATAAACAAAAGAGACTTGTGTGTGTAAAAACTTGAAATACTTCACTAGGCCTGCCATCTGCCACCTAGTGAAAAAAAACACACCACGGTTACACAGTCACAAAAGCTGGAAACAGGGTTGGGGTTAGGATAAGGCAGTTGAAATGAAGGACAGTGGGATGCGTCCTTTCATGTCATCAAAATAACTCCAAAGTCGTTACAGTTAGGGTTAGGTTTAGGATTCCGGTTGAAATGAAGCACAGTGGGCCATTTTCTTTGATGTCATCACAGAAAGTCGCCAACGTCGTTATGTTTATGATACCTAATCCATGCCCATTTTTACTGCGTCTCTGAATTCTTTTTTAAGGCCCTATCAAACAGATGGGCCACTGTGCTTCATTTCAACCAGAATTCCTAACCCGTATCACTTCTTTTGCTGTGTCTCTCTATTCTTTTATAAGGCTGTGTTTAACAGACAACCCTCTGTTCTTCATTTCAACTGTTAATGCTAGCTGTAATGTAACTGTGGCTGACGAAGGGTAAAACCCGAAACGTCCTTTGTCTAATGTGTACCGTTTACTTGAAGTAACTGTGGCTGACGAAGGGTAAAACCCGAAACGTCCCTTGTCTAATGTGTACCGTTTACTTGTAAAACTGATTTCATACCATATTATATTTTAATTTATATAAATGTGGATAACCAGTCTGACATCATGGTGGTCGTTGTCTACTGTCCTCGCCATCTACATGAGCTTTTTAAAAAAAAAAAATGTAACTAACATGGAGGCGCAATTAACATTTTTTTAAAACCAACTTACCGTGTGTTACTCATTCTGCATTCTCAGTTAAGGGTGTGAAGGCATTTGACCTGATTAGTAGGGATGGATTCTTCAAAATCCTTCTGAAGATAGGATGCCCCACTAATTTGCTGGAGCCGCGGTAGCGTAGTGGTTAGTGCACTGGCTTCGTAGCTCGGTGGTCAGTGGTTCAATCCCCAGTTGAGGCAGGATTTTTTAGACCGCAAATGTCTCCGAGGTCGACCCAGCCTCATGAATTGGGTACCAGAGCAACTCTGAGAAGATTGAGGTGGCCGGCGTGATGCTGACCACATCACCCCTAGCGTGACGTATGGTCCAGAAAATATGAGCCTAACACCATATTTCCAATATGCCTGAATGGGCGTGTAACAGGATCCCCATTAATTTGCTGGACATGAAGGGAACAGTCCAATTTGCTGGAAGCACATCACAGCCCTTAAACATACGTAGTGGTGTCAAGCAAGGCTGCATCCTGGCTCCGACCCTATTCAGGATTTTCTTTGCCTTGCTCTTGAAACATGCATTCAAAGATGCAATTGAAGGAATGTGCCTTCACACTAGGCCAGATGGCAGTCTGTTTAACCTTGCAAGGCTGAAGGCAAAAACAAAAATCAGAAGTATCTGTGTAAGAGACTTGTTATTCGCTGATGATTCTATAACCATAACTCAGTCAACAGGAGCTTCAAAGCTTGATGAATCGCATGCAAGGACTTTGTCGTCACAATAAGTGTAAAGAAAATAAATGTGATGGGTCAGGATGTGGATGTTGCACCAGTTATCACTATCGATAACTGAGAATTGGCACACCACCACATACCTGGAGTCTATTATTAACGATAAAGTCTCTTTGGACACAGAAATTGACAGCAGCATTGGCAAAGCTACAGTCACCTTTGCCTGCCTCACTGCGTGTGTTTGGGGAAACTCACAGTGAAGACCATAGCTGCGGTATAAAATGCCTGTGTCACCGGCACACTTCTATATGGTAGCGAGACATTGACAACCTATGCTAAGCAAGAAAGAAGGCTCAATACCTTCCATCTACGGTGTCTACACAATATCCTTGGTATTTCGTGGAAAGACCAAGTGGAAAATGCTAAGGTGTTGTCACGTGCTGGCCTTCAAAGCATGTATACACTGCTTAGACAGTGCAGACTATGCTGGCTTGTCCATGTCCACCGAATGGAAGATGGTCGCATCCAGAAAGGTATCTTCAACGGACGACTGGCAGTTGGCAAAAGAAGAGTTGGGCGACCGCAGCTGAAGTTCAAAGATGTGTGCAAGAGAGACACGAGAGCACTGAACATAAATCCAACAGCCTGGGAGGATGAAGCTGCCAATCACTCCAAGTGGTGATGCTCTATACAGCACCACCACAGATTTGACGAAAAGAAGCTCTCACAAGCTTTGTCAACATTAATAACACCTGACAAACACTGAGGCCATTGTAAAAATTTTAAATGTTCCAACTCGAAGCGCAACATGTATTTTTGGCCAGCATGGTTGCCTCCCCTGTTCCTTACAAGGGCCAATACTTTCTATTACTCCAAGTAACATAGATACAGCAGTGGTTGAATGTTACATCCTGTTTTATTGGACTTTGTTGTCACTAGTAATGTACATTTGGGTGTCAGTAATGGTGCGTTTCATTTGTTAGATCCCATACTTAGTAAGGAGCGAAAATGAGGGACAAGTAGTGGACTAATGTTGTATTTATGATAAGTAAAGGGGATTTAAAAAAAATACCTTGAAAGAATGGAACAGGACAAGTAGTCTTGGCTTACATTTGGTGAAGGGTTGTGCTTTGTTGGGAGCTGATAGGTAATGAGTGAAGTTACCAGTGGGTGAGGAGAGAAGACTGACAAGGGACAGAATATACATTGGCTACTTGATAGAATTGCAAGGCAGTCCTTGTTCTGATATCACCAGAGTACAGAAAATAGAATGAGGTCGAGTGGTACATTGAGAAGGGAATTAGAGACTGGCTTGGTAGTGATAAAAAAGACAGAAAGAAATTTTAAAATATTGAATGATTGGCACAGAATTGGAGGGCTTGGCTTGAACTTGAACTCCTGTGCTCCAGTAAAAGTTTATAGATAACGATTATTATTTCTTCTGTTCAGAAGTCATTATTTTTATAGTTACAATTGTTAATTTTCGTACATGTTATGCTTATATTTTTTTCTTTCATGAGTTTTTCTTAGAATGCCTACTATAGCTGACATGCTACAGAAAGATAGATCGCAAAATCAACGACGGAAGAAATAAAGAAGAGCCACTAGAATTCATGCAAAATGATGCTAGACATTTAGGACATTGGGAGATAGACAACCCATTTGAAAAATCAGAGAATTCTCCAAGGAAAAGCGAGTTCTGTCATCCCCGACGCAAGAACGGAGGGCAGTAATATTAATATCACAATTACCTGAATGGTCAGGTCCATTAAAATGAAGAGCCACAGGTGTAGATTTGCCATGATAAATGTCTTTACGTGCTCATGAAACCTGTCTGCCAAACGTCTGCCAGTTTCACCAATATAGGTAATGCCACATCTCTTGCAGATGATAGCATAAATCAGGTTTCTGGATTCGCACGTGAAAGACTCTAGTGACAAATTTACCTTTCGGAAAAGTAACTGTCTGAGTTTGGAGTACAAACGGACAGCTCTTACATATACGGCGTTGGCACGGTTTAGTACCGAAGTGTGAAGGGCTAATATGTCTCAAGCGACTTATTATTATTATTCTTTTAGCTGTTTCTGAGCGTCCAATTGGCTAAGCGGTTAGAACACTTGCCTCTCACATCAAAGTTACAGCGTTCGTGGATCGAAACCTGGTAGCGCCACACTCTTGTCCACTCAGCAGTGAATGTGTACGTCACTCTGCTCTTGAGTTACAGAAGGCAAAAGCAGCAAGGAAGGGAGCTAGTCACCCCACCACTTAATGTAGGACCTAGTATTGTGTAGTCTCTGACACTTCACTCCTTTACGGCAGTATTTGCTATGGGACTACCTTTCTGTCTCTGACAGTTTTTAGGTTATGCCCAGGCTCCTTCTTCTGAGTTTAGTTTTTTAGTCATGCTAAATCTGCAGACCTGTCACCAGGATGAAATCTAGTCTTTTTCGGGACCATACTGCAGCCCCTTGCTTCTGCTTCAGGGCCGTGTCCTCTGGTCACGCGTGACTGAGCAGTTTTGGAGAATGTCTTCTGGGCTTTGGATTCCAGATCCACATGGACATTCATTAGTGAGTGATATCCTGTGTCGATAGAGGTGGGTGAGTAATCAACAATGTCCAGTTCTTTGGGAGGAAAAAAATGGTCTGTTGGGGCATGTGAAGCTCGTGCATCAAAATGGATTAAACTTTTTTTTCTCACAGATGATGTTTTTCAAACTAGTGGTAAACTCCTGTTACATAAGACGCACAGGGGTATAAGATGCAGCCATAATTTAACTCGATAAATAAACATATTTATTATCATCATTCAGCATTTTCCTTTGCGCTCCTTATGGAGAATAGGGCAACCACTGCACTAGTCCCGCAGGAAACCTGCACCAGGCAGTCGCACATCAGTGGTGGGTCTGTGCTAATTTGTTTTACATGATGAGGTAGCCAGCCCCTTACATGATGAGGTAACCAGCTCCTTACATGATGAGGTAGCCAGCTCCTTACATGATGAGGTAGCCAGCCCCTTACATGATGAGGTAGCCAGCCCCTTACATGATGAGGTAGCCAGCCCCTTACAAGATGAGGTAGCTAGCCCCTTACATGACGAGGTAGCCAGCCCCTTACATGATGAGGTAGCCAGCCCCTTACAAGATGAGGTAGCCAGCCCCTTACAAGATGGCGTAGCCAGCCCCTTACAAGATGAGGTAGCCAGCCCCTTACAAGATGAGGTAGCCAGCCCCTTACATGATGAGGTAGCCAGCTCCTTACATGATGAGGTAGCCAGCCCCTTACAAGATGAAGTAGCCAGCCCCTTACAAGATGAGGTAGCCAGCTCCTTACATGATGAGGTAGCCAGCTCCTTACATGATGAGGTAGCCAGCCCCTTACAAGATGAGGTAGCCAGCCCCTTACAAGATGAGGTAGCCAGCCCCATACACAACCTCATTTTGTATGACGTGCCTTACGGTATTATTTACTATACTGCACATATAATAGTGCTTTAATCCTTTTTTTTTAAACATAAACATTTTATTGCACATGTCACAAAACTTTGAATTCATTATGGTACCTTAACAGACCTACCAAGGTTTTTTTTTCCCCCCAAAGTTGAAGTTACCTGTAATTTATTTGGATGGTTTTAACATTTTAGCAAGAGCCCAATGTGCTTTCATGGTGGCTATTGGGAGAAATCTTACTATAGCCTAATATATGAAGTGGCCCTTGGGAGAACTCTGACTATAGCCAAATGGGCGTGCAAGACGTCTCTTGGGAGAATAATGTACTATGTCCTGGCGTACTGTACAGCACGTGAGGTTGAAAGTGTTATAAGCAACTTCTGACATTTTTCAACTAGAGAAATTTGTTGGTGCTAAATTGAACTTCCTAATATCAACAACATCTGGAAGTCTTCCCAGTACAGCACAGCACAAACACCAAATTAAGATTATATGACAGCTGTGCACTTTCTGTGCTTCTCTGTGGTGCGGAATGCTGGAGAGAAACAGAGAAGGAAATGTCGAAATTGTCCTCCTTCCACACAATATGCCTAAGGAAAATTCTCCTAATCTTTTGGCCAAATACTATCACTAACCAAGAACGAAATACTCGGAGTAACCAAGAGGACATGCACACAATCACAGCCGGCAGACGCTGGAGTTGGGTTGGCCACATCCTCAGAGACCCCAATACCATCACAAGAACAGCTGTGCTATGAACTCCCAAAGGAAAGCGAAAGAGAGGCCGACCAAAAACAACTTGGCGGAGAACTGGGGAGGCCGAGATGCAAAGAATGAACCAGAGCTGGGGCACTGTACGAAGGATGGCCGCCGACCGAACAAAATGGAAGCAGTTTGTTGCTGCCCTACAAGACGCCACCAGGCATGATGGCCACTGACTGCTTTGACAGTCGGCGGCAAAGGATCAAAGAAGAGAATATCAGAATTGCAATAGTAATTTTTGTGTGCGTAAAATCTTGTATTTTACTGACTCATGTCTGCTGACTTCATTTATTGATTCAGAGGCTGTGTAATTATTTTTAAGCGTAAGTTTTTTTAATTGTTTACATTTGGAGGTACAGTTACATTACAGCCTTTTCTTGCAAAGTAGAGCTAGTGAGGCTTTGTGCTAACTCTGCCTATCTGCTGAACCACATGGTTCGCGATGATAAGGTACCGGTTCATTCCCTGGGTCACCCGATAGGCCCTTTTGGCTATAATCTCATATCTACACTTTACTAAATTTAGAAGAAACAAATGTATTTTACATAAGACTTACACAATTGTAAAATATTCTTCAGGAATACGTAACAATTTTACACATATTTTCTCACAAACAAATGTATTAACTGCTTTGTTTACATACATCATGCTAACAGGAGTCAGGGTAAAACTGGCAACCTTGACTGCACAACTCATATATTATTATGTAGTTGTGGCAGAGATATTATGATTAATAAATTTCAGATATTTATTCTTTATTCTGCACTTGCCTTTTACTTCTCTTTCGCTCTTTTACCCTTCTTGTTTCGCATACGCTCGATTGTTAAGATATACTCTCCCATTCATACCTTTGTCTTTTTCCTTTCTAATCTAGCAACGCATTTTATTGCTGTTAAGCTTAGTTCTTTGATGAGACCGAATCGTATTAATTCGTGTGGTGGTTTTAGAGGTTATTGATGTTAAAAAGTAAGAGTCAACAGAGTGAGGTCAAGCTATGTAAGTCCCTGAGTCTAATAGTTGATGATGATGGTGTATTCTCAGGGTACCTAACCGCTACCACTCTCAGATCTCACTCTGTGTAATATTTTAGGTTCTATTTTGTTATATGGCTACGTGTCTAGGGTAACTTAAACACAACTGTAACTCAATATAATGAACTTAAGTAAGACAGTGGTGTAGCGAGATTTGATAACACTTGCTTGGTTGTAGCGCGACACACGCCCACAGCGCACACACACACACACCAGCGCAAGGTCAGCGCGGCGGTCTTTCTTTGAAGTTTGAAGACAGCGGAAATGTGAATTACGTTTAGCTGGAACGGTATTGCAAGAATGAGGAAATAACTATATAGGAATGTATGGCGGACTTTAAAAGTTTGCATTTACTGGACATTAAATTATTACCTACAAGAGAACGCCTGGTTGGAATACAATTAAATAAAAATAATTCAACAAAGGAGATAGACTAGGAATTATATCCAAAAGGATATTATTCAAATATAAATAGTTTTGAAAATAATTAGCATTTTTCTTCTTTATCACATCGGCTAAAAATTAGCTAATAATCTTTAAAAATTTATTACACTAACAAGCCTCAACGGATTTGTATAAAACTTATATGTAATGAAAGCCTCATATGGGGAAAAGGAAATGATACATAGAAAGGAAGGAAGAATATAAGTGTGTAGTGAACAGAAGAAAAAAACGAGTACAGGAAAAGCACAGATTGCTTCAAATCGCCTCAAACCAGGAGATGAAACGAAAATCTTTTGGGACTTTTAGAGGTGCTTTCTCGTACGCGCGAGAGACTGAAATATAAGGACAGAGGGACGCGTTGAAAATCACACACACCAAATCCAGAAGCCAGAGTGAGAAACTGGAAGACAGTATCTGCAAGAAAAGTTAATTTTTCACGCTGCATGCAGGGCAGATTAACTTCAACCAATATAGTCTCACCGTGAGCTTATAAATCCTAAGAGGGTATGTAAGTTTATTAAAGATATATGTATTACTAATATCATTTTATTTCAGATTTTATTTCTGATTGATTGTATCTGATATAATAAAAAGGGAATGACGCTAACCAGAGATAACCTTCACCGGCATTGTCAGGAAGCATAACCATTAATTGGTTAGCCAAATATATCATGGCTAATTCTTGCCTGGAAGCTCACGACATACCAGCAAGTACATAAGTGACTTGACATCCATAAGTGGAAGGCAAAGGTTATATCGTACCCATGTATCATAACATGTGATTTATTCATGTATTTTGTTAATGTTTTATAAGTTCAGGTGGAAGATAAATCCAAGACTTTTTAGCTTGTTTATTTGATTTGTAACTGTAAATAATCATTCATTTTACCATCTTCCAACAACCATTTCTCATTACAAGAATATATAGATGTACATAATAAATTGGATAATTGTACTCATTTGACTTGTTACATTTTTAACTGTTAAATTTTGAGTTACTTTTTCTAATTTAATTATATTATCACATAGGGTTACTATAGCGAAAGTAGCAACTTATACTTCTGAAGCCTAAATCTATTGTCCAGCTCAGAGTATTCACAGCTGTAACTCATTTGTGATGCCAGTGTACTTCTCGGGCACTGGAACTTCATACTTTCTAGAGAGAGATTCTACTTCTGCTCTACCTCTATTATCATACTAGGAAAACCTTTCGCTACAAGTGGTTAAAGTTATAAAATTACTTTACAATTTTTATTTTCCTGATCCTCATTTTTTTTGGGAAACAGGAATGTTCAACTCAAAAGAAATATGTTTATATACAAATTTAAATAAATATGAAGGGCATCTTGTCCAATAAATGTTATTACTAAAATGTTTCTATAATTGTATCCCCTGCTGAAGTAATAATGTCTTAAGAGAGGTCACTAGTGTGAGGGACTGGTTTTCTCATCACGTCACAAGAAAGTTTATTGAAAGTGTGGAGAATAAAATATAATGAGATGTCATGAGCCCTCAAGATTTGGGCTTATCTTATTTTTCAGTTGAAAGTGGATGGCTTGCTGGAAATACTGCACACTCTTTCACAGCAGTGTCTTCTTGAGGCGGCTACTACAGTTTGACTTCAAAGTATAAGAAACTGGCAAGTTGCCTCGTATTTTGTAGCTCCAGGTTATGTCTCACGTGGTTATAGGTGATGCAACCCTGCAACAGGAGGAACAATTCCTCCCTAAGTACACTTTTTATATATCTCCACAACTAACAACTAAACATCATTAAGCATTCTTTGTGATCAGTTGCATGTGTTAACCAATAGCTTCAGTCCCTAATTTTATGTGACTTCTTCACACTCAGTGGGTACCTTCTCCTTCCCACATGGCTTCAACGCCCCTGTCACTTTAAACCTTTTTTTTTCTTCCATATCATCAGCTGGGGTACACACTTTTCTTTTTCTCTTTCTAGTGATCTGTTAACTCTTTTAGTATGACATCCTATTTATTTTTTCCAAGGGCTACTGGGACACTGTGGCCTGCAGAAAACTGCCAGTAGTTTCTGGACTTACAATCGTATGATTTCCAATGGTAATATGCAGCGGTGAGCAACACAGAAGAACGACCTGATGACTTGGAAACCCTCTGGATTAAATTCAAGGATATCATAAAGACAGCTGCTGCAGAAGCATGCGGTGAAGTCCGACTTGGGAACAAGAGAAAGAGGACACCTTGGTGGACAGAGGAAGTCAAAGAGAAAATAAGAGAGAAGAAAATGGCATGGGAACAATACTTAGGAGCTAAAAACACAACAGGACAAATGGAAAAATATAGAGAATATGTGACACTCAGAACAGAAGCAAAGAACAAAGTGCTAGCAGCAAAACAGAAGTCCTGGGAAGAATTTGGAGAAAAGCTAGAAAAAGATGCACAAGAAAACCAGAAATTGTTCTATAAGACCCTAAAGAACACGAGGAAGGAAAAAACAATGCTCTCTCAAATTTATAAAGGACAAGCAAGGCAAATTGCTTACTGCCCCGAAGGAAGTAATGGAAAGATGGAAAGAATATTTCTCAGAACTCCTGGATGGTGAGCATGGTGAAGCATCAGAAATGATAAACACTAGCACAGAAGAGAAAACCAATGATGGTGAAGATGACATAAAGATGGAAGAACTGAAGGCAGCACTGGAGAAAATCAAGATGGGCAAAGCAGCAGGGCATGATGGTATAACACCAGAAATGGTTAAGTTCATGGGAGCATCAGGCGACCTATTACTCTTAAGGGTTTTACAGGCAGCGTGGTACAACAAGACCATACCAAAGGATTGGGAGATTGCCATCATAACACCAATTTTCAAAAAGGGTGACAATCGACAGTGTGGAAACCATAGAGGCATATCCCTTCTCAGTGTCCCTGGTAAAATCTACTCTAGAATCCTAGAGCAGAGACTCCGGCGCCTAGCTGAGCCACAATTGGATGAGGTCCAGTGCGGATTCCGAGCAAACCGAAGTACTCAAGACCTAATCTTCACATTCAGACAGCTGAGTGAAAAGGCCCTTGCGTATAAGAGTGAGATGCATCTTTGTTTCATAGATCTGGAAAAGGCGTTTGACAGGGTCCCCTGGAGCAAACTTTGGGATTGTTTGGCAAGGAAGAATATTCCAGCACCTCTGATTCATGCTATACAGAGCTTCTACAAGTCTTGCAGAAATTATGTGAGGACAGCAAACCATAAGTCAGAAGCGTTCAGGACCACCACTGGTGTAAGACAAGGTGATATCCTATCACCTTACCTCTTCATACTCCTTATGGACGATGTCATCAAGGCATGTAAGGAGAGAACAAGAAAGTATTCAGTGGGGTACTGGAAGATGAGACAGGTCTATATTTCGGAGCTGGCATTTGCTGATGATGTTGCCCAGATTGCTAAATCAGAGGCACATCTCCAATCCAACCTGCAAGTCTGGAAGGAAGAGCTGGAGAAGAGAGGGATGGTCATAAGCAGCTCTAAAACAAAATCCATGGTGATATCACGAGAAGAAAGAAGACATCAGATTAAGCTGGGAGAACAGGTCCTGGAGCAGGTCGACCACTTTAAATACCTCGGAGCTATTATAGACCGAAAGGGAGGCATCAAAGAAGAGTTGGCCACTCGAAAAGCAGCAGCTGGGAGACTTTTTCAGGCCATAAATCGAGGATTCCTCAGCAAGAGAGAGGTTGGTAAGAAAACGAAGATGGCTGTATACCGCTCCACCTATGTCCCAGTCTTGACATATGGATGCGAGTCATGGGCAATGATTACAACCCATAAAAGCCAGATCCAAACCTCAGAAATGAGGTATCTGAGGAAGGTGGTTGAAGTAACAAGAAGAGACACGGTACGCAACCAGACGATACGTCAAGTCCTTAAATCCTACCCCCTGCAGACCCAAGTAGAACAGTCCCAATTAAGATGGTTTGGCCATGTCTGCAGAATGGGAGAAGATCGGATACCACGACAAGCATGGGAAACAAAGAGCTAAAGATCCAGACCCCGAGGACGACCCAGAGTCCGCTGGGAGGACAATATTAGACAATCTTTGAAAGACCGAGGACTAGAATGGAACCAGGCCAGGAGGAAGACAGCCGATAGGATAGTCTGGCGCTCTCTCTTCCAAACCTCTACACCTCACGGTAGAAGGGGAACGACTAAGTAAGTAATATGCAAACACAATGTAAATTCATTTCCCCCCTCCCAAGTCGGCTTAGGCATGTGCTTGCTAGGATGTCGTAATTCTTTCCCAATGGCAATGTCGTACAACACAAATTTATGGCTCACAACCTTGTGGCCTGTACATACATATAAAATTAATAAAGTCATTTCTCTTACCGCAAATAATGAATCATTCACAGAATGAACCAGATGACTAGCAGAACGATGGCACAAAATTCAGACTGCTGTCGTCCAGAAGGTAAAACTTATTCAGAAAAGCTCCCCTTCTGTTCTCATCTTGGCACTGCGGTTTTAATTTTCAAATGGCGTTCTAGCATAGAATGCGTTACATGTTATCATTCCCACTAGCCAATGAAACAACGCGTCCAAAATTTGACTCTTTTGAAAACCCCAAGCATTGAGTGTTAATCAGTGCGTTTGCTAGTCTGATTTTATTTATTTTTATTTCTGTCATATCTCAGCCATTTATGGACCAATTTCAAAAGTTAAAATTGATTATTAAACTGCCCTTTGGCCTCTATCATCCCATCTAGTTTTCATCTAACTATTCTTGATCGTTTTTATCTATGTAATTTTATTGTAATTATTTACTCTTTCTTCCTAACCAAATAGATTTTCTAAGGCAAGATGATGTAATATAAGGGAAATTGTTATGGTAAGATATTAAATAATATTAGCGCTATCATTCAGAACATCCCTTTTATTTACTCTCTTTATTTAGAAAGCAATACATTATCTAAGCTTTTCCCCCTCCGCCCCGTACAGATTTGGTTTTAGTTTCATTTTCAAACGCATAAGTTAGGCTTGTTTTTTTCCTTTTTAACCCACCCTTTCCCCTCTCTCCCTTTTCAAGACGAAGTAACAAGTTGGTTTTCTGCCATACTTTCCGGCTTTCGTCATAAAATATTGGGAAGGGTAACGCGAGCTGCGTGTGTGTTTGGGGGATGGGACTCACTACGCTTGGTCTTAGAAAAATTCAAATCTTGTGCCAATCGTGGACTGTTTTGATAGGCAATGGCCTTGATGCAAAATTTCAAATATTGTTGTTATTTAGTTACAACCTTCACTAAATAATAGGGCGGGTATGTATGCGGTTTTGGGGAAGGGTAACCTTTTTCAAACTAGTGTAGTAGAAAAGTCAAATATTGTGTCTAATTCTTAGTAGAAAGTTTGACCTTGCCCTTGGCAATTTTCAAAGATAATAGTGGGGTTTATAGGGTGTAATTTTACGTTACTAGATTTTTGAATAGGGGAATTTGAGCGGGGTGTTAAACAGATTGACTTTATCACAATTCGTTCTCGACAGGGATAAGAAGTAAGACTATCGTCTATTATTTTCATCTGATCTGTCCCCCTATAGTTAATTATTCTCGGTGAAAGATCTGAGATGAAAGACATTGATCGCTGGGAACGGCCATATGAAGCAGAACGTGTAAAACGCACACTGTGAGTTTTATTACCGTTGTCTGATCAGATCGAGAGAATGTACTGCAGGTGTTAAGTCTGGTCTTGGTAAGGGTGTGAAGAATTCGTTTCATGCGTAGAATGAGCAAGGAAATATGTAAATCTGGACGTAGGTGCTAACATTTGGCAAATGAGTCGGGTCGGGTTATAGACGTAACCTTCCCCTGATTTCGGAGAGATATATACTCCAGAATTCTGACTTAATTCATCCAGTACAGCCAGAAAGACTAGAACCATCTAGCTCTCGATTCCTAAGATCTCTGTTAATAGAAGCATCATTTAGTTGGTCGATTGGAGATCGTTTTACTTCTGCGCTAATGGTGTATATATATAAATATATATATATATATATATATATATATATATATATATATATATATATATATATATATATATATATATAGTTGTGTTGAGTGATTTTAGTGGTAGATCACCTATTTCATTTTTACATAGTTTAATTTATGTGCAGAGGGATTAAATGATAAGTCAGTTATATTCTTTAAGATACTGTGTTACAGTGGAGAGCAAAATAAATTAAAATTTCTAGCTAAAACTCATACAGCTATAAATAAATTTAATTAAATTGCTAGTAACCAGTCAGAGAATAGTTTTACCATCTAAATTAATGCACTGATTCATCATTGTGTATTGACGAAATACGTATGTATTTCTAATTCATGATGATTGATTTTTGTAATGACTATAATTTATTTCACGGAAGTTTAAACGATGAGACAAGCGCTAAGCTTATAGTCTCTAACTTAAAGTTAATAACCGAAGTGAATATTATGTTTTACGCGAGGGTAGGATAGGATGTGTATAATATTATGTTTAAGTATTCTGTATGTTTTTTGTTCTTTATACAGTATTCTGGGTAAAGCCCAACATCTACCAGCGGTTTTTCAGTATATGAGAAGAACCTAGAAGAAACATTTTTGTAATTTAAATTAGTGAGTTTCCAAGTTACAACCTGTCTGGCATTGTGTTTGCATCCAGAAAAAAAGTCAGAGTACTCATCTCACGAACTTTAATACTAAATGCAATAACTGGGCCTATCGAGCCAGATTATAATTCTTCCCTACATTCTCATTGTATATTCAGCCCCTGTGGCGAGAGAAATTACAAACAGTAACATTTCCGACGTTTTTTGACTAACTGTGGTGTGACCAAGAATTTTACCTTTGAGAGAAGTTACCAACCTGTCATTTTCCTAAGTAGTGGAAACCTCGGGATTCTGACACTGTGAGCCCGTGTAAACTTTCTTACCCAAACTGATTCAAGTGACCTGAACAGTAATCTTAAAATATAATTGTGAAGTGAATGCTCCCCGGAACATTGGAAGAAACCTGTATCTGCAGAGCTGGGATTCTCTTTATCAAAAGAATACAGATTCACTGTAGAGAAGTGTCCTGAAGTTTGCGCCAGACGGCGAGAAACACCACGTGTGTAGGTAAGAAAGTATGTCAGGGGCCCCTGGTGAATGAACAGAGAGAAAGCAGAACGAGTGATTCTTTCATTTTTTATATTCATGCACCCACTTTGAAATTTATTTATGCAAGTTTGTTGCTAAATGCTGATTTCCTCTTAGAATAGATTAATGTATCAACCCTGGTCTTAACTTTAAAGGGAAATCTTAGACCATAGCGTATAAATCTGTGACTCTTTAGGGCTATAACTTTTCTTCTAACAGGATCGTGGGCTAAACAGAGGGGGAAAGGATTACACCTATGAGTCTATTATTAGTCTTTTAGTAATTCAATTAACTTATGTGTATTTATATGTGCTTGATATTCTAATTTATTGTTGTGTTGAATTTTCTTATGATAAATAAACGTTACATAAACTTATTCAAGTGTGTCGGTCAGCTCGTTCCAAAATATCTATATTCCATTGTTAAAGTTTTCATGTCTGTGCGTCTAACTGTCGTCACTTATGTGTGTGTGTGTATGTATGGGAGTGGTGCTATATATATATATATATATATATATATATATATATATATATATATATATATATATATATATATGTGTGTGTGTGTGTGTGTGTGTGTGTGTTTTAATATATGTCTGACTAACTAGTTCTGTTGTAGAAGATAGGCTGACCAAATGACACGCAGCTAATTGGGATCACAGAATGACTACGGTACCTCTTGTTTTTATTTATTTGTAAAGCAAATATCCCGTTGAACCTCTGATGGGTTATAATTAGGATATATCATGATCATTTTTCTTGCGCTCCGTAAGGCGCACGGAGCCACCACTGTTGCTTGTCCCCTTGTAGGAAGCCTGCGCCTAACATTCATATGCTCTTGCATTTCTGGTTTCTGTGGCAATCCAATTTTATGCGATGAAATTGTTAGCCCTGTGCACAACCCCATATTAATCACCTGGTATGATATAGCAGACCGATTCATTCTCTGTCTAATAGGGATACATAGTGTCTCTATTTCCAGATAATGTGTTGAATTACCAGTAAGTGATAGTGGTATCATTAATCCTGTCCAATCATTGTAAATAGAGTAAATTTTTATTTCAAAATTGATTGTATACTATCTTTCCTTTGTCCTAAAATTGTTGTCTTCACATATAGTTTTGATGTTTGATTCTATTTTGCAGTTCCCTAGGTCCACCTGTTCTGAACACCTGTTCTATAGCTACAGGTAAATTCAAGTCTGTAAATAATATAATATTGGTATTCTCTGTTCTCTATTTCCTACGTTTTAGCAGTAAATGCTCTATATAATTGTCTTATAGACATCCTGAATAGTAAAAAAAAGGATCCCCTTACACGCCCATTGAGGCATATTGGGAATATGGTGTTAGGCCCATATTTTCTTGACCATCGGCACACTAGGGGTGATGTGGTCAGCATCACGCCGGCCGCCTTAACCTTCCCAGAAGTTGCTCTGGTACCCAGTTGGGGCTGGGTCGACCCAGGAGTCGTTTGCGGCCTAAAGAAAATCCCACCTCAACTGGGGATCGAACCATAGACCACTGAGCTAGGAAGCCAGTGCACTAACCACTAAGCTACCGCGGCTCCCACTATTCTGAATAGTAAGGTTTTTTTCATTCCTAGCTGTAAGTTAAGAAGTTTTTTATTGCTGGAAATTTTTAATTCTCTAGACACTTGACATTTTCTTGTTGGAACTTTCAACAGTTTATATGTACGTCTTAGATTTTATCCACTGCTGCTGTCCATTCATCTGTTCTTATTCATTTAATTAAATGATAACTTGTAACTATGCTGTGACCAATCAGGGAATGATTGAAGACAGTGAATGAACTGGGATGAATGAGGTAGACGGGCTTTTCATAGTTTATGAGTTTCTCGATTAGACACATTCCAATACATTGGTCAGACAGAAGCAAAGAGAACCCAGAATTAATTTAAAAAGACGTGTATATCGGCACAGTAATATACTTACCTCTATTCTGTGCATTAAAATTAAGGATGCTATCAGAGACTACTAACCACTAAGGATATAATAGGTACAAAACTGAATTTTCTGAAAACAGGCTTGAAAAAGTAGACAGACTAGCAAAACTAGGAGCTAACAAACAGTGCAGCCAACATGCAGACAGCTAAACTAATGGTCAAAAACAACTTCAAAGTGGAATGGCTGAACTGATGGGCAAAAGGGTCTACTGGATGTGCCTTCTATAAGAAATGGCTCATCCCAACAAAAATGACATCAATAACCTGCGACGTTTGGAGCAGAACACAGTCTTTCAGTTAAGAACAGAACACACCAGACTCAACAAGTATTTAAACAAATTAAACCTCTCACATGAGCCTAATTGCCACAACCGTACCCATCTATGTGAGACATTTCAGCATATGCCGCTTATTTGCCCAGGACTCTCCACAGAAAGAAAAAAAGCTACTGCTAGGCTCCACAACTACCACAAACATCCTTTACTGCACTACTCAGAAGTCACATGGAAATTCTTCAACTTGTCATTGGCTGAGACAGAGCGACAAGCTCAGCAACCCTCGTTAAACAACAATAACATTATTTTACCAAGGTAGATCTTCAGAGAGCTAGTGTTTCTAAAGTAGATTTCGTTAGCCCCTGGGTTGCCTGCCGCTGCACTGTAGCAGATTTCACAACCTCCATTCTTCAAATCCTTTTCATTTTTGTGAGAGTAAAAAAGACTTGCCTCCTGTCCTTCACAGGAGTTTCAGTAACACCTGCACTTTGCTGCAAAACATGACAGGAAATCACAACTTTTATTGTCAATGAAATCATGCAAGAACTAAATGCGTAGCTGTCTATCCACTGTCATGGTTTTGTGAGGCATTGTGTGCTGACATAGAACAGTTCAGAGCTGACATAGAACAGTTCAGCACTGACATAGAACAGTTCAGAGCTGACATAGAACAGTTCAGACACCATGTTCTCATCTTCACATGTAGAAGGGTTGATTACCTTTCAGCTTTCTAAGGAACATCAACAAATTCATACAAAGCCTTTCTGTTCTGTGCCATCCGTTAAAGGTTTTTCCATTTCTTCTTTATCCCTTTAATGTCTGTCTCCCTTCTACGTGTGTTTTTTTAAATCTCCATTTACTTCTCTTATCAGAACAAGGACTCGCTTGTAATGCTATCAACAGGTTGTCTCACTGTGTGTCCTTTCCAGAGGTAGCATCTTCTCACTTCTTGTTCTCAGATTGATCATATGTTTATTATCCACAATACTACTTGCTCTGACATTTTGTTTTTCATACTTAGTCATTCCTCTTCTACCATGAGGTGTAGAGGTTTGGAAGAGAGAGCGCCATACTATCCTATTGGCTGTCTTCCTCCTGGCCTGGTTCCATTCTAGTCCTCGGCCCTTCAGAGATTGTCAAATGTTGTCCTCCCAGCAGACCATTTTGCTTAATTAAAAAAATAAAATTATTTTGATGAGCTATTGTAAATGTGAACTTATATAAAATGAACCATGGTTTAAAAAAAAAAACCACCCTCTATTGTCTTCTGTGTCAAAATGTTAATTGATCAAAGCAAATAACAAGTTTCTTTATTCATTAGTTTAATTTGTTTGTAATTTTAAAACCGTAGCCTTTTTTTTCTTCATTTAAAACGAATTCAAGGCATTTTAATAATATTCTTGGTATTTTTGTTTCGCACACATCTACAGAGTATGTTTTTACTTTTGTTCAACAACAATCAACGAACACCATTTAGCTCCCCAATGATAGCCTTGTAATAATATCAACAGGTTTCATTAGTGTCTCATCCATTCCCAGCATCTTCTCATCTCTTGTTCCACTGGCACTCATTGTAATAATATCAACAGGTTTCATTAGTGTCCATCCATTTCATTCTTGTTCCACTGGCATTGTAATAATAAACAGGTTTCATTAGTGTCCCCATCCATTCATCTCTTGTTCCACTGGCACTCATTGTAATAATATCAACAGGTTTCATTAGTGTCTCATCCATTCCCAGCATCTTCTCATCTCTTGTTCCACTGGCACTCATTGTAATAATATCAACAGGTTTCATTAGTGTCCCATCCATTCCCAGCATCTTCTCATCTCTTGTTCCACTGGCACTCATTGATCAACAGGTTTCATTAGTGTCCCATCCATTCCCAGCATCTTCTCATCTCTTGTTCCACTGGCACTCATTGTAATAATATCAACAGGTTTCATTAGTGTCCCATCCATTCCCAGCATCTTCTCATCTCTTGTTCCACTGGCACTCATTGTAATAATATCAACAGGTTTCATTAGTGTCCCATCCATTCCCAGCATCTTCTCATCTCTTGTTCCACTGGCACTCATTGTAATAATAATATCAACAGGTTTCTTCTCATTAGTGTCAGGTTTCCATCCATTCCAGCATCTTCTCATCTCTTGTTCCACTGGCACTCATTGTAATAATATCAACAGGTTTCATTAGTGTCCCATCCATTCCCAGCATCTTCTCATCTCTTGTTCCACTGGCACTCATTGTAATAATATCAACAGGTTTCATTAGTGTGTGTCCAGCATCTTCTCATCTTGTTCCACTGGCACTCATCAACAGGTTTCTTAGTGTCCCATCCATTCCAGCATCTTCTCATCTCTTGTTCCACTGGCACTCATTGTAATAATATCAACAGGTTTCATTAGTGTCCATCCATTCCAGCATCTTCTCATCTCTTGTTCCACTGGCACTCATTGTAATAATATCAACAGTGTCCCCATCCATTCACTAGGCATCCACTGGCACTCATTGTAATAATATCCATCCATAGTGTCCCAGCATCTTCTCATCTCTTGTTCCACTGGCACTCATTGTAATAATATCAACAGGTTTCATTAGTGTCTCATCCATTCTGTAAACCTAGCCTCTTCTGAGTCTCGATCTTCCACTGGAACGATACAAGAACAGATAATCACAGAATGAATACACATCGATAATCTGAGTTCTTCTCCTTCTTGTTAATCGTGAATTCAAAGATAATATCAACAGGTTTTTATCATCCACAAGCATCTTCTCATCTCTTGTTCCACTGGCACTCATTGTAATAATATCATTTTCCATTCCCAGCATCTTCTCATCTCGTAATCCGTGCGCACTCATTGTAATAATATCAACAGGTTTCATTAGTGTCTCATCCATTCCTAGCATCTTCTCATCTCTTGTTCCACTGGCACTCATTGTAATAATATCAACAGGTTTCTTTAGTGTCCCATCCATTCCCAGCATCTTCTCATCTCTTGTTCCACTGGCACTCATTGTAATAATATCAACAGGTTTCATTAGTGTCTCATCCATTCCTAGCATCTTCTCATCTCTTGTTCCACTGGCACTCATTGTAATAATATCAACAGTGTCATTCATTATCTCTTGTCCCATCCATTGTAATAATATCAACCAGCATCATCCATTCCAGCATCTTCTCATCTCTTGTTCCACTGGCACTCATTGTCAACAGGTTTCTTTAGTGTCCCATCCATTCCAATAATATCCACTGGCACTCAATATCAACAGGTTTCTTTAGTGTCCCATCCATGTCCAGCATCTTCTCATCTCTTGTTCCACTGGCACTCATTGTAATAATATCAACAGGTTTCTTTAGTGTCCCATCCATGTCCAGCATCTTCTCATCTCTTGTTCCACTGGCACTCATTGTAATAATATCAACAGGTTTCATTAGTGTCCCATCCATTCCTAGCATCTTCTCATCTCTTGCTCCACTGGCACTCATTGTAATAATATCAACAGGTTTCATTAGTGTCTCATCCATTCCTAGCATCTTCTCATCTCTTGTTCCACTGGCACTCATTGTAATAATATCAACAGGTTTCTTTAGTGTCCCATCCATTCCCAGCATCTTCTCATCTCTTGTTCCACTGGCACTCATTGTAATAATATCAACAGGTTTCATTAGTGTCTCATCCATTCCCAGCATCTTCTCATCTCTTGTTCCACTGGCACTCATTGTAATAATATCAACAGGTTTCATTAGTGTCCCATCCATTCCCAGCATCTTCTCATCTCTTGTTCCACTGGCACTCATTGTAATAATATCAACAGGTTTCTTTAGTGTCCCATCCATGTCCAGCATCTTCTCATCTCTTGTTCCACTGGCACTCATTGTAATAATATCAACAGGTTTCTTTAGTGTCCCATCCATGTCCAGCATCTTCTCATCTCTTGTTCCACTGGCACTCATTGTAATAATATCAACAGGTTTCTTTAGTGTCCCATCCATTCCCAGCATCTTCTCATCTCTTGTTCCGCTGGCACTCATCTTATTTATTCATCAGCTCCACTTTGGTGACCTTGTCACTTCATTTCTGTTCTAGATAAGCACCCATTTATGAAAGTCTGTAGCTTTTTGGCTGTTTTTTTTTCTCTCTCTATGTTTCAGAGCCACACTGTGACGGTACGTCTTACTTTGTGCGTGTACTTTTGTGCGCTCTCTCACTCTTTAATCTACTACGGCAATATCACTTCTTTTTCTTCATTTTTATTTCACCGGTCATCGTTTTATTTGGCATAATTTGTGCCTTGTCATTCATTTTTGCTCTCTACGTTGGATCAGTAAAGGTAAGTCTCTAACACTTCACTCCTCGACTGTTTGTGTTATGCCAGGTTTATTGACCCGGGCAGAGAAAATATTTTATCACGTCTGACCTTCTTTTCTAAGCGACTGTGCCTGTTTATTCAAGCTTGCATTGTGCACGGTCTATGAATAGAACCCCATATTGTGTGGCTAATCTGGCGAAGATCCGTCTAGCAAAACACAGGTGGTAATGCGTAATTTGTTTCCGCTTAGACCATCCCTGCGTGTAATTATCTCAGATAATCTGTCTGGAAACTCAAGATTTGTAGACGTTACGCCAGGAACACATGGTCACAATATGGTGAGAGGCAGATAGGTGCAGCCGGAAGTCTTACGCAACGATATGACATCACTGTAAGAGGTCACGTGTGGATATTAATGAGAAAAATGCAGGAAATGATATCAAGATTGAGTTTAGAAAAATGCCCCTTCAAGATGTAGAATCATACACATATCTTCAATCAATCAATCAATACCCTTTAGCTCCCCAAGGAGCATAGGCCTTCAACAAACACATGCCAAGTCTTCCTGTCCTGTCCCATCTGCTCAAGTTCTTTCCATGTTTTCCTCATCATTTTCACCTTTGTTTCCAGTTCTCTTCTCCATGTGTTTTTCGGTCTGCCTCTGCCTCTTTTTCCCTGTGGATTCCAGAACAAGGACTGCCTTGTAATGCTATCAACAGGTTTCCTCAATGTGTGTCCTATCCATCGCCAGCGTCTTCTTCTCAAATCTTGTTCCACTGGCACTTGTCTGGTTCTTTTCATCAATTCCACATTTGTGACTTTGTCATACCATTTCAGTCATTCTATTCTACGCAAGCACCCGTTTATAAAAGTCTGTAGCTTTTTGGTTGTTGTTTTTGTTGTTCTCCATGTCTCAGAGCCATACAATAGGACTGACTTCACATTTGAGTTGAAGATTCTTATTTTCGTGTTGGACTTGATTTCTCTTGTTCTCCATATGTTTCCTAATGCAATGAAAGCTCCTCAGATACCTCATTTCTGCGGTTTGGATCTGGCTTTTGTGGGTTGTAGTCATTGCCCATGACTCGCATCCATATGTCAAGACTGGGACATAGGTGGAGCGTATGCAACCATCTTCGTTTTCTTACCAACCTCTCTCTTGCTGAGGAATCCTCGATTTATGGCCTGAAAAAGTCTCCCAGCTGCTGCTTTTCGAGTGGCCAACTCTTCTTTGATGCCTCCCTTTCGGTCTATAATAGCTCCGAGATATTTAAAGTGGTCGACCTGCTCCAGGACCTGTTCTCCCAACTTAATCTGATGTCTACTTTCTTCTCGTGATATCACCATGGATTGTGTTTTAGAGCTGCTTATGACCATCCCTCAATTTGTATCTCTGCCAAGTGTAATCTTGAGCGAAGGTTGATACCTTTGAATACCCTCGGGCCTTGTCATTATACTCTAAGTTTGGCCATTGCTGGATCACTATTGCGGAGCAGGTGAGACACATTCTCCTTAGTGGCTTCTTATAACATGATCCATTATTACTTTTCTTTGTTGCTCTTTCGTGCCGCGGTAACGCACGAGTGTGTTACAAAAGATTGTAACAAAGTGCAGTAACATCACATGCTTAATAGGATCACAGCAAGCGAGTCTGAAAATATTACAGAGAAAAGACAAAG